>CM074751.1:12890945-13098445 GCA_037367245.1 Phrynocephalus guinanensis | reverse complement strand
CATTAAGGTCTTGGTTCCAAACTTCTCTCAAGGTGGTTAACTCCTTCATTTCTGATAATTCCCCTAGTATTTTATATATATTTACGTGTTATTCCTTTCTCTGAATTTTCCTGTTCAGACTCAAGCGATAGTAGGAAATGTTCAAATTTTGTGCATTCTCTGATTTGATTATTTCTCTTTCCCCAGTCCTTCATCCATTTTCCTAGTTGAATATAATTTAACCATGTTAAATCACTGGGTTGCAAAATATTTTTTATATCCTGAATTGTTTTAATCTTGAGCATCCAATCCTTTAGTCTAGCTATTTTCTTAATTTTAAATAACTCCAAATAATGCTTCAAGTTGTCTGGAAAGCTTTCCAAGTCAGTAACTAAAGCCAGTGGGGATCCCTTCGGAGACAAGATTTTCCTATATGTTTCTCCATGTAACAATTAAACTATTCAATAGGGGGTTGTCAATCTTTACTTTGTTTTTAACTTCCGTGAATAAAAATGTGTTTATTTCCCCCTTTATATCCAAAGACTCTTGCTCCCACCATATTAGCTTCTGTGGTTTAAAAAGAATTTCCCCCAAAGAACTAAGTTGATTGGCTATATAATAATTTTTTATATTGGGTATACCTATTCCTCCTTCTTTCTGAGATCTATACCATAGACTTTTATTTATTCTTGATTTTTTCCCTGCATTACAATACCTATTTATCATGTCTTGGAGAGTTTTAATTTCCTTTTCTAAAAACTGAACTGGTAACATTTTAAAAATAAAGTTAATTTTTGGAAGTATTTTCATTTTTATCAATGCAATTCTGCCAAACCATGATAACTTTAGTTTAGAGTAGGATAATAATTTGTTTTTCATCTCTTCTTCTAATTTCGAAATATTTCTTTCTTTAGTTTTAGTAAATTCTTTATGGAGTTCTAATCCTAGATATCTGCTGGCTGCTGCCTCATTTCCTGGGCATTTATGGACTAGAAGCACAAGAACTGCTATTTGAGTCAACAACAACACAGGTGCACTCGACAGAGTAGGACGTTGCGTCCCATCTGGCAGCTGTAGATCCTTGTAGGGCTTTGGGATCCCTCTTATGGCAGCAGACACTGTCGGGATCCCCATTTTGCTCTTGGTTTCTTCAACAGGAGAGAGATGATGATGATGATGATGATGATGATGAATGATGATGATGATGATGATGATGATGATGATGATGATGATGATGATTTTATGGAAGGAAGGACACCCCCTCCCGACAAGAAGTATCTATTCTGCCTTCTGGTTTTCAACACCAGGATCAGTTACTGGTAAACCTCCCATTTTGCTCTTGTCGTCTGCAACAGGGAGGTTCTAACACTGGAAGGCTCTCAAGGAAGGGGGTGGATTCTCTCTCTCTCTCTCTCTCTCTCTCTCTCTCTCTCTCTCTCTCTCTCTCTCTCTCTCTCTCTCTCTCTCTCTCTCTCTCTCTCTCTCTCTCTCTGTGTGTGTGTGTGTGTGTGTGTGTGTGTGTGTGTGTGTGTGTGTGTGTGTGTGTGTGTGTGTGTGTGGACACCCTCCTCCCAGGCAAGGAGTTTCTGTTCTGCCTTCTGGTTTTCAACATCAGCATTTCCCTCCAGGACCAGTTACTCGCAACGCCTTACTGGTGAGGCTGAGTCCCTGAATGGAGTTACGTGGACAACTCCTTTTCCTGCTCCCAAGGGAAGGCTGACCCTGCACAATTTACAGAAACAGCCTTGTCATTGTTGATTTACATTCAGTTCCTCTCAACATTAGAACCCTTGCGTCCTGTTTTGCTTTGCCCACCACAGCTGTGCATTAAGGTGAGAGACCAAAGATTATTTTTCAAACCCAAAATAACTCGTTGATGCATTTTTTTTTGTCACAGTGACTGGGTTTCCCTCCCTCCCCCATCTCACTCTGAAAGTATATTCCAGCTGAATTCGCAGAGAGACAAGGAAGGGGTGGAAGAAGCGGAATCAGACAGAAAATTACCAACATACCGTCACAAATGAGAATGACCCTGTGCAGAGCAAATTCACACTGGTCTTTTGATATTGCTGATGTGGGGTGATCGGAGATGCTCCAATTAACATATCCCATTTCCAAAGTCACTCTGATCTTAGGGATGCTGGCGCAAGTCTCTGGAAACTGTTATGCTTCCCTGGATTTCCAGTCAGAGAAGAAAATATCAGGGTGACACGCTCTGAAGAATGAGATCGTTTGATCTTGGCATAAGTGGTGGCTTTAAGGTCTGGGCATCTGCAAAAGCAAAGCATAGTTGGTACATACTGCCCCATAACACTGAAAGCACTCTCTGGCCAGTTTCCAATTTAATTATGCAGGCTACACATTGTCCCACCCCCAAAGCAGGATACCTATTTTACCGACCTCAGAAGGATGGAAGGCTGAGTGAACCTTGAGCCTGCTACCTGGAATCGAACCCTGCATCGTGAGCACAGTTATAACTTCAGTACTAAACACTGCACCATGAGGCTCCTTAATAGCATCCGATTCCTGTTCGTTGAGCTGCAGTGATGTTAATATTTAAGAGATAGGACTGAGATTGTCTTCTGTGCCTGAGACTAACCACAGAAGACTCTGTCTATGACTCAAAGACATAAGAACATAAGAAGAGCCATGCTGGATCAGGCCAAAGGCCCATCTAGTCCAGCTTCCTGTATCTCACAATGGCCCCACCAGATGTGTCTGGGAGCTCATGAGACTAGATATCTGTGTCCTGATACCACTCCCCTGCCTCTGGCCCTTGAAGTATCCTGGTTTTAAGCCTGGAGATGACCCATCTCCATCATGGTTTGTAACCTGTGATGGGCTTCTCAATCTGTCTAATCCCCTTTGGAAGGCATCCAGGCCAGATGCCATCACCACATCCTGCGGCAGGGAGTTCCACAGACTAACAACACGCTGGGTAAAAAAAAAAAAAAACAGAAACAAAGCTGACTACTTTGCAAGCTGCAGGGGGTGGGTGCAGTTCCTGTGGTGACAATCCGAAGCGATTCCAACTTGAAGAAGGCCAACTTCTAATAATAATCAAATAATAAGGATCTTAGAATTGCACACGTGAAAGAGACGCTATGCATGATCCAGCCCTGCCGCTGTCAATGAGGCATGGTGGGGAATCGAACTCCCGACCTCTTACTCCATAGCCAGAGACCTAAACCATTGAGTTATTATCTGTATATTAAATACCTCTAACACAGTGGTTCTCAACCTGGGGGTCGGGACCCCTTTGGAAGCAGAGGGTGGACTTCCACCAGTCAGGAATGATGTGCAAGAAGCATCATGCATACCTGAGGAAACAAACTGGTTGATTTCTACTTCTGAAGTTTCATAATTCTAATTTTGCACATTGAAACATATGTAGCTTAAGGTAGCCTATAAAACCACCATGTAGGGCAGGCATGTACAAACTTTGCTCCCCCCCCCCCATATTTTGGACCACAACTCTCACAGTCCTTTGTCACTGTCAATCTAAGCTTAGAATTATGGGAGTTGTGGTCCAATACATCAGGAGGGCCGAAGTCTGGATCTGGACATGCCTGATGTAGGGTTTTATCTTAGATCAAGCGAAAGTTCTTCCATCCTATCTCCATTCCCCACAACCACCACCACCTCAGCTTTCTTAAAAACAGGAGTATATTAGTCCTAAGTCAGGCCTCGAGGTATCTCCATTTTCTCCCCATGAACAAAAGCTGGGCCATGTTCAGATGCATGAACTGTTTGCCTTGGCAGCTGAAGAAACCGGTCATTTCACCATGGTAACAGGAACAGCTTTAGTTTGGGTCCGGAGGTTTTGATTGATTGGTTTTGGCTGTGTTCGACAGAAAGGGGGGGGGGACAAGACCCAGGAGAAAGAACTGAAATTTTGCTCCCATTATTTCAGAATAATCTAGTTTTGATTTCATGGTATGATATGCTGAGTCCAGGACAGTTCTAATCTGGAGCTGAAGGGCTGCGACGGTTGGATTGGTTTCCTTCTCAGAGTACTCAGACATTCAGACATTTATGACCATGTTATGGTTTTCTTTTTCTTTTTTACATCTTAAAATTGCCTGGGGCCAGCAAGCAGTTGGACTGAGGGAATTTCCCATCTGGGCAAATATTCCTCTTGGCCCCACGGTCATAATCCTGTGACGTCCTAGTCTACAGGCTCCAAATCACATGAATCACTAGTCCCCCTCTTCAGCACTGATTTTCGTCACCAAACTTATAGAACAGGCCTGCCCAACAGGTAGACTGTGGGCTACCAGTACCCCGCAAAGAGCTCAAAAGTAGCCTGTCACTC
The DNA here is from genome assembly GCA_037367245.1 of Phrynocephalus guinanensis. Taxonomy (NCBI): domain Eukaryota; kingdom Metazoa; phylum Chordata; class Lepidosauria; order Squamata; family Agamidae; genus Phrynocephalus; species Phrynocephalus guinanensis. The sequence goes on along the minus strand of CM074751.1, from coordinate 13,094,151 downwards.
ATCAATAAAAAAAGTGGGGGGATAAATTCTCCACCCCTCCCTCCCCCATCCCAAGAACCACCACTGCCCCAGCAAAGCTCTAGGTCTGCCAGCCCACTGTCTCAGCCAAGCAGGGCAGTTCAAGGGCCATGGCACAGTCCCCTGCTCCCCCTACCAGCCAGATGATCAGTGTGCCACTGTCTTGTGACCAGCTGAGTCACTGGTGCGGAGTGGAGGGAGGAGCGGGGAGGAGAGGGGCGAGAGGTGAGGTTGCAGGTGCGTCCATCTCCTTTATGCAGTGACATCTCCCTTCTTCTCCCCCCTGAAGAATTCCCTCCATAACGGATTAATTGATTTTTCAATACATTCCTATGGGAAACCGCTGCTCTACTTACAATTTTCTTACTTATGACCATGTGCTCGGAAGGAATGGATACATTTCATAAGTAGAGGTTTTAGTGTAGTGGCCCTCAGGCACTTTAGGCTGGAAAAAGTAGATCTCGGCCTGTTCAAATTTGGACAGCCCCGTTATAGAAAGATGCCAACAGCAGGGGTGTATCTAGGGGGGCAGAAGGGTACATCTGCCTTGGGCACAGCAATCTGGGGGCACCTGGAGGGAGAGGAGGAGGAGGAGGAAGCCCTGCGCCCTCCCGCCAACAGTCCTCAGGCTTGGCGATGGCACCCACTCTGTCGCAGCCTCCTCCTCCTCCTCTGCGCGTCAAGTGAGCTGTGAAGCAAGCAGGCAGGCAGGCCTCCTCCTCCTTCTCCAAATCTTCCTTGCCTTGCTCTGGAACACCACAGGAGAGGGAAAGCATGCATGTGCTGCCGCTCATGCACACCCACACCCACACCCACACCCACCCCCCACCCCCACACACATGTGCACCCACCTGTGTGCCCACCCACCCCATGCCCTCAGGATTGTCTCCTCCCCCTTGCTGGGTGGATGCGATGGGGTTGGAGAGGGCTGGAGGGGCGCAAAGTTATAATTTCTGACTGGGGCCCAGGAAACTCTAACTCCTCTGAAATACTGCTGTATTTGAAACTCTCATCAGTTGTCACTGACGTGATCAATATAGAAAGACAACGGGAATGGCAGTCCAGGAACACTGAGAAGGCCACTACATGCCCTAGATCAGTAGCTAGTAGAGATGGGCAAGAAACGAACAATTTTTTGTTTCCGTTTTCGTTTTTTCATTCCATTATGCAACAAACCGACAAACGAATTTTGTCTCCAAAATGAAACGAAACGAACAGAAACACCGGACTTTTTGTCATGTGTTTCGTTTCCGTTACTGCAATACAGTGAACTGCTTTAAATGCTAAAAAAATCACAAAAATGGTAACAAAACGGTAACGAAACAAACAAAAACAAAAATGATTTTTTTGCAAAAATTTGCAGAAAATGGAAACGAACCGAAACGGACCCTCCAAACGACAAACGACAAACGAAACGTCATTTTTTTTATTCGTGCCCATCTTTAGTAGCTAGCGGAGATATACATTTCCCTGAAGAAAATATGTCAGGCAGCTCCCTGTCAATGGAGAGAGGAACATGGCCTACTAAATACCTGAGAGAGACCATCAGTCAGAATGAGGAATGAAGTTATTGCATGATGCAAATATATAATACACAAAAGTATTTTTAAAATATAAAGTATAAACTCTCCCTTTTATTAATCCACTTTTGCTTACTTACCATCAACTCAACTGGATCTAGAGGGGAGCACTTCCCCCTGTTTCCACTCCCCCCCCCCCGATTTTGCTTTTTGAGGCTCACACCGTCCACACTTGGCTAACTATCTTGGCAGCCTTGTGGATTGGGCCACACACGTGGGAAGATGGGAAGCCATGGATTGGAGTTTGCCCAAACAAGCCACGGTTTGCATTAGCCCAAGGGTGACACTCATTTTTCATGGGAGGTGTTGTTGTGAGAGGTGCTGTCTTTTAGGGCCGGTTCCTAATTTTGCCAGGCAGCCCATATTATGTCTACGAGGGAGCTGAGCGAACGTTGAAACAAACAACATCTTGGCAATCTTGCAATCCTTCTAAAAAAAAAAATAGAAAGAAGAGAAAGCATATAAATAAATCATGCACTCTGACTGACTCCCTAGCCTATGATCTATACTTTTAAAGTCTGTTCCTATGACTGCAACACCACGGCCGCAAACATTTTAATGACCACGGAGATGGCAGTTCACCATGTTGTAGGGTTATGAGAGTAAAGCAGTTGCTGTTTGAAGTTTTCTCTTTAGTTCGTGATACTTCAGTTGAACTGCAAACATTCCAGCTTTCCCTTCTAAAAATCCACAAAAGGGGGGGGTAGGGGAGAGCGATATAAATAACTCCCCATTTCCCTAACATTTTGCCATATAAGGCATCGGCAGAGGGAATGCTCCATTTGCTTCCAGCGTCAAATGAAACAGCTTGAGCCGCATTCTGCCCATTGAGAAGTGGTCTCAGAACAATTACTCCCTTTGCTGGCCCTTGTGGGTGCCGTTGCCCCCCCCCCCCCGTCCCCCAGAAGGAGAATGTCTCTCAAGCTCAGAAGACAGTTACTCCTTCTGAGTCAATTGTGAGTCGATTAAAATGGGCTTTTACTGGGTAGCAGTGGCCATGTCTAAGTATAGTGGGGATGAGAACTGGAAATGGAATCTACCGAAATAGCTGCATATTAATAGATCAAGAAACAGCACAGACCCTTTAAAAACCTTGTTATACAAGGTTAACAGTTTACAATTCCCTGGAACATCAGGGCCAGGGGACGTATATTTTCTGATACCATGGGAAGTCTTGTGTAACAAATGAAAAACAGGATGCATGCATCCTTGCTTAACAGTGTGAGATGGACAATGTAGATGTACTACACTTTCTCTTTAAAAAACCCTATCATGTTTAAACCCTGGCACTAAATAGGAGGTGGCTGCCTAAACTTGAAAACTGTCACAAACCTTAAAACCCATCATCCTCTTCCTTCAGTACCAGGACTGTGTTCACCAGACTTCCATCTGTGATTGGTTTGTTTCAGAGTTTTGAATTTTGAAGTTAAAAAACCCTCTAGCTGCACAGAAGAAATGTGGACACTTACAGAGCAGAATTAGGTTTAAGTCTCCCTGGAGGAGACCACCCCTTATTGTCTCATCAACTGGCACTTGCAGTCTTAACATCATTCTGAGACATTGGTAAGAGATGTACATGGGGGTCCTTTTGTGTTGGAATGATATCCATGTTGGTTGGGTGACCTTTGTCATTTTGAAGCCCTCATGGGACATCAGTAAACATAGGCAAAATGTTTGGGGCATATCAAATCGATGTTCACCGACTTAGAATTGTTTGACTTGGTCAAATCAGAATGGCAAGAGAGAGAATAGGGATGTACAGTACACTGTATTCTGCATGGAAATGTGTTGAATCACGAGCAATTGCACATTTCTAGGGTATCCCTGAGATGGGGCAAAGAAGACAAAAGGGAAAGAAGAAGAGAAGCCTGGAATGTTTTCTCCAAACCCTGTGGACAGCAGAACTTTTCAAGTAAGAGATTCATCTAGGTTGAGGGCTGCACTTTGTAAATGAAAGCATATGGTCACCAATGGCCACCCTTCTGTGAAACAGAGACATGTCCATTTCCGAGGAAGGCCAAATGGGGAGGTGTGTGCGCACATGGCCTGTGCCTCTTTCTTTGTGAACTGGGGCATGGTTTCCAGTCTACACCTTCCAGACCTGTAACTTACCCTGCATCCTTCCTGACTTACACCTGAGAAAGGCCAAAATTTGTCTCGCCCAGAATGTTTGGATTTGAAGTTCTTCACACTGGTATGAACCTGATGAAGTCATCTGGATCCATGAATGCTTGACTATTGTATGGTACGTATTGTGCAAAGGTATCAACAAGTCTTGAATTTGTATTTTATGTGGACATATAGCACCCTTTTATTTCCAGTGTTGAAATAAAACCTCTGTTGGCCACGTAAAACACAGTTCATCCATCCATCCATCCATCCATCCATCCCATCCATCCATCCATCCATCCTATCTATATATCTTTCTATTTTTGTGCCTTGCCTTTCCTCTAGAATATAGAGTTCAAGGTGGCTGACAAACTTCTTAAAAGGATGAAAAACAAATAAACTATATTCCATTATTATTATTATTATTTAAAAATCATCATTATCCTCAGATCATGTAAACCAAACCCACAATTAAACCATTAAAATCAAGCAGATGAAACCAAATAAATCATGCTGACTGATCTTAACCAAACTTACATATGTAACAGAAGTAAGTCTCACAGTGTTTTGTTTCATAGCTTCTTCCTGGTTGGGTTTTCTTGGGACTACTGGTGGTAATGACCTAGAACTGATCTAGAAGTGCCCCTCCCTGCAAATATAGTCCTCTTGGCAAGAGCAACCATGTTCCATGAGATTTCCAACCAACCAACCAACCAACCAACCAACCACCAACCAAAACCAGCCAGCCAGCCAGCCAACCAACCAACCAACCAAAACCAGCCAGCCAGCCAGCCAGCCAACCAACCAAAACCAGCCAGCCAGCCAACCAACCAACCAACCAAAACCAGCCAGCCAGCCAACCAACCAACCAATATATTGGTAAGCCCAATAGAAAGCAGTGGATCTTGAATCTCAGCAAAGCAAGGCTTCAGATATGGGAAAAGTTACTTTTCTGGTATGACAGCTCCTGGTCAGCATGCCCAACAGCCATAACTCAGTGGGAGATTCTTGAAATTCCTAAAAGGTAACTTTTCTTATATCTGCTAGGACCACGTTGTCAGTACTGCGGACATCTCTGCTACGTTGATGATGGGTATGTGGCTTTCCTTCTGCTATCTCAACTGCAGCAGGTGGCAGTGACTTTTGGATGCTCCCCCCCCGACACTCCTTGAATGCGAAATAAGATGTTCATGGCCATTAAATTGCTACCTGCGGATATAATATTTACAGCAGTGGAAAATGAGCTACAGATACAATCCTTTTTCATACCATTAAATTTCATAACACATTGCTCAAGGCTCAGCAGCCCAGACGACTCTTAATCCACTATTTTCTTTTTTTTAAAAAAAGAGGGAACTCAGTGCAGGGGGAATCTTCCTCCGTAGATTCCGTTTTTGAAAGATGTAGCATGAATCAAGATGTCTCTGCTGAAACCGTTTCCAATAGGCACGGAAGAGAAGAAGCGATTAAGGAAAATGTCACAGGGAAGGACATTATTTCTGCCTCGGTAACAGGAAATCTCCTTTCATCTCAAAATTCATTTCAGGCCTTCGCTTGCGTGAAATGTTCACAATTATAAAATAGTTAACTTTGCCCGACTGACTTTCCTACCCCATTTTCCTCCTTTATGGAGGGGAGAAGCTTAAGCTACCTTGAGCTCCATTTTCTTGCACACAAAGGGAATGCACACTTCCTTTCTCAGAATAATTGCTTACCTATGCTGCAATGTGGCTGCCTTAGCTCCTGCAGCCAGGGAGCCGAGTCTAAGGTAGTCCTGTAGAATAAACAGAAACACTGCTCTAGTTTTTTTTTTAAAGACATAGCAAAAATCGATGCATTGCCATCTACTCCCAGAGCATTTGGGATAAGTGAAGGAGGGGATAACAAGTTTTTTAGGTTTCACCACTGTTTACTGCAAGCTAACACCAGGGTTTTATTCAAACCAGGGTGAAGTGAAGCCAACGTGGAGGATAAATTGGAGGTCTCCTACCAACCTCCTTGAGACTGAAGAAGCGACAGTGGTACCTTGTACGAAGGAATTAATTCGTTCCAAATGAAATTCTGTTAAGCAAATTTTCCTTTATACAAATTTACCATAGGAATGCATTGAAAACAGAATAATCCCTAATTGTGACCATTTTTATGTTGTACGGATTTGCCCCATAGGCAATTCTGTTAAGCAAATTTCCCCTATCTCCAGAATTTTTTATGTTGTACAGATTTTATATTATACAAACCGTTGGTTATACAAGGGTCCACTGTACTTGGAAACATTTGGACCTAACAAGAAATGCCCCACCTACTGCCAACCAGATTAGCGAAAATGTTCCCAAATCTGTCCAATAAATGTTGGAAATGTAAGAACCATGATGGGACTTATTATCATATATGGTGGTCTTGTGTGAGGGCAAAGAACTGTTTTTATTAGGTATTATGGCAGAAAGGGTTAATGTGCAAGATAGATATATTATATTACATATCCTGACCGCCGCCAGAATAGTTTGGGCCCAAAAGTGGAAAAATGAAAATACGCCAAAAGAAGAGGTAATTATACAAACATTTGTAGACTGTGCAGAGAGGGAGAGAAGGACAATGAGAATTAAAGAAAAAAGAGGACTCTGAGATTGAGTGCTATCAGACATGGAACAGAATTTATGATTGGTTTGAGAGAAGAAAAAGAACACATGGCAGAATTCAGATAGGATGTATTTAATATAATTAACACTCAGACGATATGATGAATGATAATTGGATTTTCCTTAGTTTTATTTGATGCATGCATGATGCTTGTGCTATGTCATGATGCAGTGATTCAGTGAAGATTGAAATAAATACAATTTATTAAGAAGAAAAGAAGCCCCGTTGCCATGACGCAACTTCACCTGGAGGACTGAGAATCTTCCCAGACACGAGTGAACCCAGAAGTCAGAGAATGAATTAAACGATCATTCATGAACCTGGGCACCGTTGGCCATTGTGGAAAGATCATGTTGGCCTCAAAAGAGACCTTGAATCCAGTCCAAGGTACCTCTTCTTTCATTTTTTGATGTGAACCCACAAGGCTTCCCACTTTCCCCCCTCCTTGGACATTCTGGGTCCTTTTTATGATTCTCTAAATACGCACCCACAAAATTTGTACAGCCCATCCAGAAATGCCAGTGTGCCTCTGTTTTCCTGGCAGAATTACAGCTCAAAAATATTACTTGGGAAACTGAGAGCGTCTACAGGTGTTCAAAAGGAGGAGGAAGTTGTTACGGGAGAGTTCATCCCTGGAAGAATGGTAGAATGTTACATTACATTGTTGTTGCTGTGGCGGTTGTTGTTGTTGTTGTTGTTGTTGTTGTTGTTGTTGTTGTTGATGATGATGATGATGATGATGATGATGGCAGCGGCAGCGGCGGCGGTGGTGACGGCATCCCATTTCCCCCTCCTTGGCTTCAAGTTGGAACTCACATAGAGTGGCCATAATGCGGTTTTCAATATAATGGGATATTTAAGAAGCTGTTTTACCACTGACTTTCCATGAGCAGGGATTAAAACCTCCTCAATTCTAGTTTGCCACAATTTTCACCCCGTACCACTGGACACCAGCATGCCCTATTAGTCACATGTTAATACAATCACATTTTACCATAAATTTTAGTGTTGATAGGGTGTTCGCTCTTACCCGCAGATTCTAGTATCCACGGGGAGGCCCTGAACCAATCCCCCATGGATATGGGGGTACAACTATACTTTGTAAACCCTGTCAGGGTCACCTTATATTAGAATCAATGTGATGGCACAGAACAACCATGTTTAACTATCAAGGAAATGGAGCAAAACAAAAGGACCCCCAGAAGACCTATCAAAATAATGGTTTGAAGTAATATGCAAATGTCACTCAGTATTTATTTATTTATTTATTTATTTATTTATTTATTTATTTATTTATTTGTTTGTTTATGTACCACCAGGCTTTCCCAAAAGGGAACTCAAGGCAGTTGCCATGTTGACCTCATTGTTTTCAGGATATTAAAAATAACAATACAGGCCCTCGGTGCTCAAAAGGACAGGACCAACAGACGCGCAACATTGATGTCATGTTCCATCTCAACCCAGGCAGCCTTTGACCACTCAGTGGTTTAGGTCTCTGGCTGTGGAGCCAGAGGTTGGTAGTTTGATTCCCCATTGGAACTCTTTGACAGAGGCAGGACTCAAAGAACCTCTTCAAGCTTTGCTGTTCCAATATTATTCATATTATTTGAGAGGAAGAAGAAGCTTCTGGGGGCGGTGATGCCATTGTGGCCTCCGCTTTTTGCATGCTTCATCAAGTAGTGGATGTGGATGTTCTCTCTCTGAGGTCATTTGAGCCAGCCGCAATGTGAAGAATGGGAATTGACACCACCTCTGTAAAGCGGCAACCGCTTTAATGGCCTGCTATGGTTTTAGCTGACTTTACATCGTTGAACCTGAAGGGAATCTTATCAGCTAAAGCGCGGGATGTAAAATGCTAGCAGCAGCAGTTTCAATCATGGGAACTCCATTACGGCCGTTCGCATGCAGTAGATGATCATTTTCTGTGTCCACTGATTCTCCCACCATCCATTTCATATACTTTATTTAGTTAAACTGGCACAAACAGAGATCAGCAATGCTGACGAGAGCTGGGCATGAACTGCCAGATGAGAGGGTCGTGCTGGTTCGTTTTCCATCTGAAGAGTGGGTTGGTGCTTGAGAGCTCCGCCTCCTTCTGTCGACATCTGCTCAGAGGCAGTGCATGCAGGTAGAGGAGGAGGGAAGTCAGGCTTGTGGGATCTGGCACCCACATGACCATGGTCGTTTGGGGTCAACATTGGAGGCAATTTTCACAGAACATGTTGTTTATTTGGTTTATCCATTTTAGGGATGGGCATTTCGTAGATTACAAAACGAACCACATGAGCCCAGGGGGTCATTGGAAAAATCCAATAAGGAAGCATGCTGCAATGTCATCTGTACTAGATCTGTGATGCTGGCCAATCAGGAGCTGTGCGGGGACAGGCATCACCCACCTCACTCTCTGATTGGCCAGCAGCATGAAGCAGGAAAGATGACATTGCAGCGTGCTTCCTTGTTGAATTTTAACCCTGCACAAGACAGAGAAAGGCAAAGCAATCGGATCTGCATGTATCAGCCGGTTCCGAGGACTACCTGGGCTCACGTGGTTCGTTTTGTAACCTACTGGTGTCGAAAAGAAATGCCCATCCCTAATCCATATTTATTCGTTTTATTCATGTGTGTGGATGTCAATTTCCTCATGGTTTTTCATTTCACTTTCATATTCTGTTATACAAAACATCTGATCAGGTCTTGCAAATGGAAGATCTCGGTTAGTTTTATTGGGTCCATCCAATGTAACCCAAGAGTGACCTTTCCTCCTGAGTAATGGTTATCCAAGTTAATTCTGAATGTTTGTTTACATTCCAATATGAAGCTTGTTTGACTGTTATTCATTCTACCTGAAGCATCCCTGAAAAATGTAGTTTTGTGATGGCTACTAGAGCCATTATGCACCATAAACTCATACTTCACTTCTGATGACCTCAAAAGGGTGAGTTAGTGCTTTCAAAAAGGTTCTGAGCTTTTACAAACTCAAGGTCATGGCTTCTGTTATTGACTCAGTTCATCTCATGATTAATCTTTCTCTTTTCCTGTTGCTTTCTGCTTTTCATATACATTATTGGTCCCCCCTTCTTCTGCCTCAGAGGATTGTCTTCTCACTGATATATCAAAAATGCAGTTTCTTCTGTTTTAGCTTCTAGAATTCAATCTTGATTAAATCTAGAACATATTTATTTGCATTTCTGGCAAGTACCATACCAAAACACAATTCTGATGATTTCCTGACCCAAAACATAAACAATGGACTAATTTTTTAAAACAAACCATGATAAGAAGTGCAGATGTATGAAGGAGCATGAGACCAGGACCCTGTAAATCAGGGGTCCTCAAATTAAGGCCCGTGCACTAGAGCCGGCCTACAAGAGTGCTGAACCCAGCCTGCTAGCAACTACACAACCACCAACACCCCACTGCCAACACACACCCAGCTCGGGTTGCATCAACATGAGTAGAACTGTATCTCCTGGTGGGTCAGCTGACCCCAGTGGCAAGGAAGGAAAAGAGAGAAAAAAGAAAACTTACCAATGCCAAGACCTCCTCTCTGCTGCCGCTGCATACCAGCCACCCTCTGGAGGAGTGGGGTGGGGACTTAAAGAACTTTGACGTTCCGAATCAGGTTCCGGGAACTCAAGCGACAAGTTCAAAACTTCCAGTCCTCCATGCAGCAGCGCAGCAGAGCCAGGGCTGCGAGGAGGTACAGACTGCAGTGCACATTGGGCCTTCAAGGGAGGGGGAAATTGCCTGGCCGCAGGCAGCATCCCACCTGACCTCACCTCTTCACCCAACTGGGCCCAACTGGGTTCGTAGCAGCCTTTCACAACTGCGGCCACATGTGCGCTTGGCACCCAGCCAGGTGAGAAAGAGAATGCATGTGCATGATGGACGATGGGCAGTCGCCCCATCACTGCTGCTGTGAGAGCTGGGGCCGGGGTGAGCAGACATGGAAGGGGGAGTAAAGGGGCAGTGGGGCGACAGGAGAGAAAGCTGCCCCCCCCGAGAGAAGCCACTTATCCCAGGATGTGCTCTCCATCTGAGCCTCCCCTGCTGGTGTGAGGGCCAACATGGGCTGGGGGCAGCCGGAGCCCCTCGGAGGGGCAGGGGCAGCAAGGTAGTCATTCCCTTCAGAGAGGCAGGGGATGCGAGGGTGGGCCTGGCTGCCTCCAAGACTAACAAGGCCAGTGCCCAGAAAGAATCCTCAGCTGGGCACAAGTGTGGCGGCTGCTTGCAGAGCTGGTGGGGAAGGCACCCACAGCAGAGGCCGACCTTCCTCTGTGCCCCCTGTCCCCACGTGGTGCCTGGGAAGAGGAAGGGGCACCTGAGGGAGGTGAGGGAGGAGGAGGAGAGAGCGGGCAGCCTTTGCTGGGGAGCCTCCACTGGCCTGCATCCCTACCTGTGGGACCCTGGCCTCTGTGCAGGAACCCAGCTCCCTTAGCTTTTCCCCACCACCGCATTTACTTGCCCGACCTCATCACCCACTTCCTTCCAGACCTGGTACACCCCCACCCCCAACAAAGTGGGAGCTTGGCGCCACAGCAGGGGTGGCCCCCTGTTTAAAAAGTTTGAGAACCCCTGCCCGAAATAAACAAATAAATCACAAAAAGTCAGGATTATCTGGAAAAACACCATACTACTGGGAAAGTTGAGAGGAAGCAGGAAAAGAGGAAGATCTAACACAACATGGACTAACTCCCTAAAGGAAGCCACAAGGATGAGTTTGCAAGCGCTGAGGAGGCCAGTTGAAAACAAGACCTTCTAGAGATCGCTCAATCCTAGGGTCACCACCATGACTCAGAGGGGACTTACCGGCACATAACAACAACAGAACTGTAGTCCTCTAAGACTTGATTCATTCTTCTGGGAAAGCCCCTTCAAGAGATCTTCTCCCTCTGCCTTCTCCTTCTGGAAGTTGACTACGCTGCTGCCGTCAAGTCTGCTGATGGATGAGGAGGCTTATTTAGTCACTGGTGTAACTGTTTGCTAATGTGTTTGTAGAAACTGGTTTCTCTTTCCCCCCTGCCCCCGACCGAATGTTGACCTCAGTTGGAAATGTGCCTTCTCGCCCTGTTGTCTGAAATTTAGGCTCATGGCCAACCTGTATTCTTCTTTGCCAGTTCTACCTCTCTGCCAACTGATATCTATCTCACTTGAGTGGAAGGTATAGTCAGCACTTGCCTCTTGCCACCCCCGTATGGAAGGATGTGGACAGGGTCCAGAGGAATAAACATGTGTCCATCCTGGGAAGGTAGTGTTCTTGACACGGACTTTCCTGTAAGGCTGTTTCAGCTGACTAGGAGATGACTTCCAACACTCCTGTACTTCTTTGGGCTTCACGTTGATTCTTTCCAGCTACGGCTGCCAAGTCCACTGTGTCCCTGAGCCTGAGAATTCAGAGCCCAAAACTGAGATGAAGGGTGGATCTTCACGATGACACCGAGGTGAGACAAGCAAATGATGAGAGGTGGAATCCTTCCCGGGCTTTATATTACTGTCAGCCGGGATTTGGGTGGAGCAAGCGGGCACAGGAGCTGCACCATTGCCACCCTGCCATCTTCAAAATTGTAGGAAGGGCTGGTACAACAAAACCACCGGTCTCTCTCTCTGTCTCGGCCTAACTGACCTCACAAAGCTGTCACTCTTGCAAAGTGGGACACATAACGGCCACCAACGACTAGAGATGGGCACGAAATGAGCGATTTTTCGTTTTCGTTTTCATTTTTTCATTTCGTTACGCAATAAAAACAAAACAAATTTTTTTTTAAAACAAAACGAAAACAAAAACGAAACGACCCAATTTGCCATGTTTTTCATTTTCGTTGCAGCAGATGCATTGAACTAAAAAGAATGCTAACGAAACAGCAATTTTTCATTTTCATTTTTGTTTCTTCGTTTCGTTACCTAACGAAACTAAAATGATTTTTTTTGCAAAAAACATCACGAAAACGAAAACAAACCAAAACGGACCCCTAAACGACCAAATGACAAACGAAACACCATTTTTTTGAGTCGTGCCCATCTCTACCGACGACACCTTGTGCTTGCCAGAAGAAAGATGGACTATACACTTGGGGGGGGGATAAAACAACACAATTGGTTTAAATATCCCAATTTGCAAAGTAAATTTCCAGTGTGATCAGATGTGATCTTTTCATGCTGTCTGAATGTATCCTCAGGTACCTGGTATCTACTAGCATAAGGCACCATTACCCCTCACAAATATGTTTTTGATGCATCCCGAGAAACTTCCTGCTTTTCACATCACTTCTATTTTGTTATGCTATATGCATAAGAATTCTCTGGTTTAGATATCTGGCCCTGGAGCCAGAGGTTGGGAGTTCAATTCCCCACAATGCCTCCTGTGAGCAGATCCAGCCTGGGTGGCTTTGGGCAAGCTGCACAGTGATCCCAGGGCACCCTCCGCCCCCCAAAAAAGAAGGGAATGGGAAGCCACTGGTGTCTATTCTCCACCTAGAAATTCTGAAGAGGGTCACCAAAACTCAGGATTAATTTGATGGCACATGATATTTACACCTGCCACCAGTCCTTTTCTGCATTTAGCAACCCCATTTAGATACCGAAAGCCCCATTTCCTTTCTCCGTCTCGAATTGTATGGGGCAAAGAAATGAAGCAAGTAGAGATGGGCATGAAATGAATTTTTTAATTTCATTATTTGTTATTCATTTCGTTACATAACGAAACGAATAACGACCCTAGGGGCAAATCTAACACGAACCAAACCGAACTGAGAAAAATTGGTTTGGTTAGGTTCGTTTTGTTAATGGGGGACGGAGATGTATCCTACCTGGTACTGGTCTGGAGGTCCTTTCATGCCGAGCTGCACGGAGGGAGCACGTACCTCAGGTGCCATCGAGGGACACGGCGGGTTCGAGCCTCACCCTAGCCCCGGGAGGAGAGATAAGCAGGCTGCGTTTAGGCAGCCAGAGTAGTGCCAAACACCATTTTTTTCAATTCGTGCCCATCTCTAGAAGCAAGTGTCCTGCGCTAATTATTGGCTTGGTCCATAGCGTTTGGCACACACACACAAATGAAGTAAGTTTTGAAAAGCAATAATGAAACCCAAAATGTGCTATAAGGGATTTATCAGAGTTTTCTGTATGGGGTGTGTGTGTTGGGGGGGGGATTGTGACCTTTCCTGATGGCTGAAGTCTTTGCATCTGTCACATTGCATCACTTTAAATATTCCGATGACACATTCTTGGGGGAAACTTCAAGAAAAGGAAAGGTTAGCGAACCCTGTTCCGTTTTTTCCTTCTTCTCACAATGGCAACTTTCAGAAGGGCCCGGAGAGGGCTTGTTGCTATTTTGAAAGGCAAACTTAAAGATAGCGTTGACCTATGAAGTCATCATGGACATCCCCACCCCCCACCCCCATGGCATGCTGCTCTGGCATGCTAGGGATCTGAGCGTGAACAGATGGAAGGGGTCAGAGTGAAACTGGAAAGGGGGAAGCCTGGGAGCTCCAGGCAGGGAATGGGTGGTGGTGGTTTAGTTCCAATGATCTCATCAAATGTGCACCATGACGGAGATGGCTTGGGCAAGCTAGCAGATTGCATCACACGACACATTACAGAGGGTGTGGAAGGAAAGAAAGTGACCAGTCAGGTTGCAGATGAGCCACCTGGTCGGGCCTTGAGGCCAACTGGCATTTGCCATTACTTTGAGACACTGGTAAGAGAAAGAATAAACAATTCCATTTACTCACAATTAAACAGGTTAAAACAACAACAACAACAACAACAACAACACCCCCGGCACACTGTGCAAAAATGACTGAAGCAGTGTGCCTCTGGATTTGGTTCCAGAGCAGTTCGTGTTCCACGCCATCCCATTGGCTCTCCAAATTTGCAATGCCAGTGTGTTGCCTTGAGTTAGAAAACTAAAATGGCAGCAGCATTTTGGTTTTGGTTTTGTGTTTGAACTTTGAGGACACCATAGTTCCTAAAGAGGGAGAAAAACCTAGCAGACAGCTTGCTGTGATAATTATAACTGTGCCAACAAGTCAATTCTGGTGTATGGTTATCCTTTTCAGGGTATTCTAGGTAAAGGGCACTCCAAAGTGGTTTACCATTCCCTTCCTCGTGGGGCGGTGTTCCCTGGGATGTGCAACTTGCCCAAGGCCACCCAGGCTGGCTGTTCTTGTAGGAAGCACAGTGGGCAATTAAACTTGCAACCTCTGCCTCTGCGGCCAGATGCCCAAACCGCTGAGATATCCAGGCAGCAAATAGCTTTGCAAAGAGACATCATTAAAGTCAACCTTAAAAAAATAAATCATTATGCTGGAGCAGATTCCATCCCGTACAATTCTTTTTTTACACCCCGGATCCAAATGCATTTGTACATTCCTGTTGCTTCAACAAAAACTGAATTCGACAAACTCATAAGAACATTAGAAGAGCCTTGCTGGATCAGGCCAAAGGCCCATCTAGTCCAGCTTCCTGCATCTCACAGTGGCCCCAACAGATGCGTCTGGTAGCGCATGAGACTAGATATCTGTCTCCTGATACCACTCCCCTGCATTTGACCCTTGAAGTACCCTGATTTTAAGCCTGGAGATTACACATCTCCCTCATAGTTTGTAACCTGTGATGTACTTTTCCTGCAGGAATCTGTCCAATCCCCTTTTGAAGGCGTCCAGGCCAGATGCCATCACCACATCCTATGGCAGGGAGTTCCACAGACTAACAACACGCTGGGTAAAAAAATATTTTCTTTTGTCTGTTCTCACTCTCCTCTAGGATCCAGATTTCATATGAATTTTTTGAACCAAACCATTCGTTTTTGATTCTGGGAGTTGTCTAAATCCAGTTGACACCCTTTTTACTAAGAAACATCCAAGAGGAATACTGGGAGTTGTAGTCAACAATACACTTCTATCTTCACCAGTACTGGGGCAGAGGCACTGGAACTGCACCTGTGTGTGTGTGTTGTGTCGTTACAGTCATGACTGACCCTTTGTGACCCCATGTACATGGAGTTTTCTTGGCAGGAATACTGGAGTGCCTTGCCAGTTCCTACTCCAGGCGCCTACAGCATCTGGTATTCCCTGGTGGTCTCCCATCCAAGTACTAACCAGAGCCGACCCTGCTTAGCTTCCGAAATCAGGCGAGATCGGATGTGCTTAGGGCATCTAGGCAGCTGGAACTGCACCTAGTTTAGTTCAAAATTAGTGTATAACTCTTGTGCCCCCAAAATGTAACTATGGAGCATAAACAGTTGACTTACATACAAACATGCATTCATTCATTCATTCATTTGAATATTTATTTATGTATGTATTTATTGAAAAACATCCACCCATAACCAAAACTGAGCTGTTCAGATGCATGCAATTCAAGGGAGAAGTGTATGCAGTTCAGTTTATTGTTTAATGTCTTGGCTAAGGGCCGTCACAATGGGTAAAGTTACAAATATAGTAAGATAAAATTGAATAAAATCACAATAATAAAATAAGGGAACTGTCCACAGGAAGGTCCAGTGTACGGCCACCTTTATAGAGGGGGGGGGGGGAGAAAAAAAAAAGAAACATGTATAGACGCACCTACATATCAAGAAGTCCCCTGCACAGTTTGCCGTGATGGCTCATGGGAAATTACTGCAGATGTTTCTGGTGGATTTAGCGAACATCACTATTATATAGGTAACGTGTGGGTCACAGTCCAAAAATACCCTGCCCACATTTGCCTGAAAACTCTTCACCCGTGAGGTAGCCAAGATGTCATCCAGGAATTTTTTCCCTAGGGTTTCGATAAAGCTGGCAGTGGAGAAAGTAATGAACAACATCCTTTATCTCACCTGCTCTGCAAATACAAAGTCTTAGATACCTCGGAATGTTCATATATCTGACATCTAAAACAGCTGTTGGCATGGTTTGGAAACAGAGTTCTGTGAAAGCAGTTCTCAAGGGGGCAAAGGTAGGTGTATGTAAGTAATGCACTCTTGAATGGTTTGTTTGTATGCAAATTCCTTCCAAACTCTGGCCAAACTGATTTCACACCCAGTCTGTTTTTATATTCCTCATTTATTTGTGTTTGGCTGTCTTCTCCATACTCTTTGGATCCCTGATCCAGCATTGGACCTAGAATCATAGAATCATAGAATTGGAAGAGACCTCAAGGGCCATCCAGTCCAACACCCTACCATGCAGGAACCCCCATCACAGTATTTCTGACAGATGGCCATCCAGTTTCTGCTTAAAAACCTCCAAAGAAGGAGATTCTACCACCCTCCGTGGTGGCATATTCCACTGCCAAACAGCTCTAATAGTCATGAAGTTCTTCCTATCCCTGTTTGTCCCATGCATCTTCCATTAAAAACGGTGCAGCAGTGGGTTAGGTCTAAATGCTAGCTCTGCTTCTTGGCCATATCTTTGTCAATTTCGAAGAATTTCCCCTTCTGATGTTTACAGGCACTCAGGGAAAAGACTGTTTCAGGAACACTGTCTCCTAACCAAATCTACCCATAAAAGAAATCCCACAGACATGACTTTCATCATTCAATCCTTCTGCCTTTGTTGTCAGACGCTCAAACACTGGCTGCTTTGTTACATGGAGAGGAAAGGAAGGAACAAAAGGAAAAGAAAGACTTCTAAGTGTTCTTTCTAATTTCCCAATTATACAATTTACGGTAGCAGGAATTTCTCCCTTTACATTCGGGAGACATACGATCCCCCCATACAGGA
Organism: Phrynocephalus guinanensis; assembly: GCA_037367245.1. NCBI lineage: Eukaryota > Metazoa > Chordata > Lepidosauria > Squamata > Agamidae > Phrynocephalus > Phrynocephalus guinanensis. The sequence goes on along the minus strand of CM074751.1, from coordinate 13,077,104 downwards.
CCGACGAACTTGTCGGAAGGTTCTGTATCAGCCTGCCTCGATCTTTTAACAGTGTGATTAATTCTAATCTGTCGTAATTTTCCTCTCTTAATTTATGTCTGCTAGATGACGCCTCCATTCTGGAATGCCTTGAAGCCTTCGGAATCCTGTGCAAATGGGGGGGGGGGGGGGAGAGACACAAGTTATTTTAAAAAAAAAGATAATCAGTGCTTGTTGAGTTTGACATGGCTGAAAAAAATTACAAATGTCAATTGTGGACAGGTACAGAGCACAACAAAATAAACGTTAGACCAGCCACCCCCACCCCTTTTGGCCCCGGCTATAAAACAGAATAGGAAAGAAATATAGGCCAGATCAGAATTGTATGGGTCGCACAACGAACCTTACAAAGTGGTGTGTGGAGAATTGTTTCCAGTCTGTGGCCCCCCTCTTGTAAAGAGCTCAGCTTGAGTGAAATGCACAACTGACAAAAGCATCTTTAAAGGAAACCATAACTCTGAGAACCCCAAATGTTGGGTGCCATTTTCTGGGTCATTGGTTCAGTTTACACATCTCTTTCTGAATCTGTAGATGCCTTTGTGTTCTGACATATAAATAGGACCAGATTAGAGACTAGTACGAGTCTGGCAGTTTGTCCACGTTTGCTTATTGATGCCCAGTGCTTCCCAGCAACGTCTCATTTGGTAAGTGCCCATGGGGGGGCATGCCAGCTTCCTAACCCCACCTCCTCCAGGGACTGTTCTGAGTGGGCGTCCACTGGCAGAGCTGGGAAGCTCCAAGCATCTATAGGTCCAATAATCATGCCCATCTCTTGACCACACCCTTCTTAGATTTGGAGGGACAGTGGATTAAGGAAAAGTCTGAAAAAAGATTGTGTAGATCTGGACGTTGTGTCCAAATGGCAAGATGGAACAACACTTTTTTTTTTGTGCTGATCGGAATTTATCTAGGTTCTTGTGAGGTATGACGTCCCATTCTGGCCTGCAGGGTGGAAAATGGGTTTGTTTGTCCTGGACAGAACATGTGTAAGTGGGAAATAGAAGAGCTTTCTTCAAATATATGAAAAGTTGGAAGAAATTTGCTTTTTGTGACTGCAAATAAGTAGGAGGACCTGAACCATTCATTCTGAATGTAAGCGCCTCTCACACGACCCGTTGGGTATTTTTGTTTGGCTGCTTCTATTTTGAGATGCAGACACTCATTACGTATAAATAGGATGCACTTGTCTTTCCATTTCACTAAAAAGCAATGGTGGGGAGTGAAGCCTTTGCTGACAGCAGCCATATGGTAAAAGCAACAGTGAATGGCTTTATATTAAATCACGGACGGTGCTAGTTTTCATGACTTTGCATTTCTTTAATTTAATTGAGACCCCTACGTGACCTAAGAACAAGAGAGAAAGCAGTGCATGGAAATAGAGTCATACCTGGTTGGATTTTGCCAGGGTGGGGTCCGATCCAATTCTTGCTACCCCACCGCCACCCCTTGGCAAGGATCCAGGCAAAGATTTTGGCAAGGATCCAGGGATCATCTGAAATTGTTTATCGTGTTTGGAAAGGGACCAAAATATTCTACTCCTTCTGTCAATTTGGTGACAACTGCTAATTATTCCAGGGAATCCCAAACAGCTGGGGAAGTATCCCTTTGGTTCTTTAATGTGATGGACAGGTGGACAGAAATTGAGGTTAGCACACTGATGCTGTCATGAATATTACTTCTGCCTGCTTTTCTGCTGGAGTATTATTATTATTTGGTCCACGATTTTATGAAAACCAAATTCGCGCTTCCCAGAGCAGTGCGAATTAGACCTACTTCATCCTGCTAATTCTGTTTTCTCTTAATATTGGGATGCCGTTCAGGAATGAAAACAAGGCCAACCCATTGGGAATGTTGTAAAGGTTTGCACTGAAAAAGTAGGCATTTTAGGGGGAATTGTTTATATGTAGAAATTTGGTGCACAAACGACAGCAACAGAAAATTGGATGGCAACAGGCTGCACATTTCTGATAATAAAAGATAATCAAAAGAACAATTGTAGAGCAGAGTAGAAAGAAGTTTCTCTGCAAGATTGGTATCTCTAGTTGCATGGGGATAATCTTTTTTGAGGAGGGCTCTTTGTCGGCAATACGGTGGTTCGTATCCCAGGTGCCACACAGCGGAGTGAGCTCCCGCTGTTAACCCCAGCTCCTGCCAACCTAGCAGTTCAAAGGCATGTAAATGCAAGTAGATAAATAGGTAGCACCACAAAAAGCAGGAAGGTAAACAGTGCTCCATGCACAGAAACGCGTTCAGCCACATGGCCACGGACTTGCACAACACTGGCTCTTTGGCTTGGAAATGGAGATGAGTACTGCCCCTCAAGTTGGACACAACTAGCATGCATGTTTGGGGTGAACCTTTACCTTTACCTTGTGGGTGTATAACACAGACACCAGAAACCCTGTATTCACCAAACCTGGTGGTAATGTAAAAAGTAGGAGAGGCTTCCCTGCAAATATGGTCTCTCTCTATATAACTTGGGAGCTATTTTACAGCCCAATGGTTACAAAAAATCACCAGAATCCATCAGTTCATATTTGTTGGCGGTTATCTATTCATAAAAATATAAATGGATAAATTTGTGATTTTTGAATACATTTTGAAATTTGTTTTTAAATTTTTGCCTAGCTCTACATTTCACTCATCCCCATGTCAATACTATTAAATAAAAATCGGTCAGGCTATCATATTTCAGAACTAGAAATTTTTTAAAAATCATTTTTATAACCCTAAAAAGTTCCATGGAGATCGAAACACTGTTTAACATACAGAAAATATTTAGTGAAGACATTCAAATGAAATTTGGAATTGAGAAATGTTCAGATGGAAACTAAATGGAATCAAGTGATGATATTATAAAATCACAATAAAATGATGAAAAGTATAAAAATCTGGAAATACTGGAAGTAGATAACATCTTGCACATAGGTTAAAGAACTGACAGAAAGGCAACACAACAAAAGATTATGGGAAATCTTCAAGTCAACATTGAATAGTGGAAATACAATCAAAGCCAATAACTCATGGGCAGTTCTAGTAGTTAGCCTTGTGGTGTGGTGGTTAAATTGCTGTAGTACAGGTATAACTGCTCAGAACCTGAGGTTCAATCCCAGGTAGCCAGCTCAAGGTTCACCCATCCTTCCATCCTCCTGAGGTTGGTAAAATTAGCACCACATTTCAATCAATCAATTTTCTTCCTGTCAGTTTTCTGAATTATCTGTCTTTCACATCCGTGCATAGTGTTTGGAAATACTAGATGGCGGATCATCTTAGTCTCAGTCTCCAGGGACACATCCTTACTGTCAACAAACTTTTTCTGATTTTTCCACTGCTGTCCTTCCTAGGCTCAGGCTCAGTCTTCTTCTGATTTCTTGGTTGCAGTCTCCCTTGAGCTGATGACTGAACCAAGTTATACAGGGATTTCTTAATTTACAGGAACTTACCACCAAAAGTTATTATGATGGAGCAAGATTTCAGCCAACAAGTCACTTGCACATTGATCCCATACCTTGCTTTATCTCCAGTCCATCATCACAACTCCCAAAGATGGCAGTAAATGGCTGCTTTGGCCTCCCAGGTGTCCCGAATCTGCCAGCCAGCAGGAAGAAATGGAACGTCTGGGTGTTCAAACCCCACACCTCCCAAGAAAACATTCTGAAGTTCTTTCTAACAGAATCACAAAATTATAGAATAATTTCATTGGAAGGGCCCTATAGGGCTATCGAGTCCAACTCGCTGCTCAAGGCAAGAATACAAATCAGGGCCGATCTGACAGATGAACATCCACTTTTCTCTTAAATGCCCCCAGCGTTGGTGTGCTTACCATCTCCTGAGACCTTTGGTTCCATTGTCATACAGCTTCAACAGCAAAGCTTTTCTTGATATTCAGCCTAAATCTGATGTCGTGGAGCAGGGGTCCTCAAAGTTTTCAAACAGAGGGCCGGTCCACCACACCCCAGGCACCACTGGGGGCCGGACCACACTGGGTGGGGGGAGCGGGCAACCTTGCCATAGCCCTCCCACTCTAAATGCCCCACTAGCCAGCATGCTGATCATCTGGGCAGTAGTTGGGGGGAGTGGGAGAAGCGACATAGCCCACTGCTTTGATCTGACTCAGCAACAGAAGCAGCTGCGGAGGCTGTCTTGCTCGCAAAGCAGGGGTAGGTGGGGGGGGGTTGCAATTGGTCCCGGGGGCCGGATTTAGGAACTTGGGGGGCATCCGGCCCCGGGGCCTTAGGTTGAGGACCCCTGTCGTGGAGTTTGACTCCAATTTACATATCCTGAACTCTGGGATGATCGAGAACAGAGTATTTGAAAAGCATATTTGGAAAGTGTTATCATCTCTCCCCTCCATCCTCTTTTCTTGTTCGGGTCCAGCTCATTCGGTCTTTCCTTATAGGGTTTGGTTGGCAGGCTCCTGGAACTCTTTCACATGCACACTAAATGTGCATGTTGATATGATGCACACTTTCTCCAAGACTGGCCACGTAACATTGGATGCGCACTTTCCATCCCCATGGTGGCATTTTTTGATGCTCTATTCACGCATCCCCATGTGCTGAACGCACATAAAATTGCTGCTTTGAAAAGCTGTTTTCTCCATCACTATTATCTATCTATCTATCTATCTATCTATCTATCTATCTATCTATCTATCTATCTATCTATCTATCTATCTATCTATCTATCTATTTAATATTTTTTAATTAATACACTTTGATTACCGGCATGCCGGGGTTCTAGTTTGACTGCTGGAGGACATGACAAATGTTTTTTTTCCTTGTACCAATAATCCACTTTTTATTTTAAAGAGCAAATAAATTTATATCAATAAATTCAGCAGAATAACAAAAAATGTGCACTAACAACGCCCCCCCCCCCCACTTACTTTTGATGCACACTTCAATTCGCCGAAAGTACGGATAAAAAAATTACTACCGGAGGGTCAGGAATCAGGAAAATGCGGTGGGTCCCACTTCAGGAGGTGCGGCAGAGGCATATATATATATTTTATGTGCATCATGGTGGGGACCAGTACTCCAGATGCAAATTTAAAAAAAAAAAAAAGTGCTTTTTACATGCAGTTGTCCTCCTCTCAACCTGCACCAGCCCGTGTAGCTCCTGTTTTGCCTCCTCCTGACTTGATCTCTTCCATTGTGTCTCTTTCCACAAGTGCCAAGTCCCTTCCAAGGTTGGTAAAAAAAATATATATATGATGAGGTGTTATTTGCCCTGGGTTTCGAGGCAGCTGCCAGTCCCAAGTAGGCAGCTCCATTCCGGTGGTTTTTGAATGAACAGATAGATGTTGCCTCGGGCCAAATGCCACATGAAAAGAACTTGTGGCCTTTGAGATAGTGGATAAAGCACCAGCTGCTAAGATATTCTCCATGGTTGCGTGAGGGAGGGAGAAAAAGGGAAAGAAAAGCATGCCGCTCACCTCGTTCTGCCTCTCGTCTCTGTAAGGCCATCAAGTCCAACCCCCTCATCTCTGTAAAAGTAGCTCTTAAAGGGGCGGGACCCAAAAAGCAGCAAACAGAAGCGAGGAGAGCCCCTCACTCACTATCGTTGCACCGCATCAAAGATTTTTCACCTCCAAAGAGAAGGTACAAGAAAAGTGCGCTGGGTCATGCTAAAGTGGGTGGGGTCGCACTTAATTGTCTGCAAACTCCGGAGCTGGTGGGGAAACATTTTTAAGCTCCGGAGCTTGCAGCCATTTGCAGCGGAGCTTAGGGGTCGTGTATAAACGCCCTTACTCTCCCTTTCTTTCACTCCATGCCCAGCTACTCAGGGTTGGCGGTTTCTGAATTATTTTTTCAGTATTGGTTTCCCCCCTTTCCCCCGACTACTCCTCTCAAACAACACACCAAGAGTACAATTTGTGGGCAGGAATCTCCACATTTCTGGGCTTGGGATACATTCTGAATCAGGCAGAAATGTGGACGGCAACCAGTTTGTCTCTGTCTGTGAAGATTCTCAGTCATCCAGGTACGTTTATCTGGAAGGTGATATTAAGGCTATGGATACTATTGTTTCCCTAACGAGCATATTCAGGCCATTGTTCATCTTATGAGCCTAATTCAGACCAAGGTGACAAGAGGTCAAAGCTGACTATAAGATGGAGGACTCACACTAGCTGTATTCAGACTGATGAAGCTGTTTGGATGAGCAGCGAAACGTTTCTATCTCTCAAAAAGAAGTCCAGTAGCCATGACTCAACTTCCAGACAGTTTGTCTCTGCTTTGTCACTGTACGGGTTGGCTTGCTTATTGCCTGAACTGTCCTCCCAACATTTTTCAGAGGGCTCCTGCCGAGCTGTCAATGGCTGGACCTCTTTAAACGTGGCCCAGTTGGCACCAGGGGGTCCCTCTGGTACCGACTGGGCCAGGTTTAAAGGGGTCCAGCCATTAACAGCTTGGCAGTTGCCCTCTGAAAATGATGGAATGAAGCAGTTTCTTTCAATGCAAAAACAACAGTTTTGTTTTGTCTATAACGAAATGCTCCTTCTTTGTTTGGTTTGCTTTCATTTTGTTTCGTTATGTAACGAAACAACAAAACAGCATTTCGTTTTTTGTTTCCTGCCCATTCCTAGAATGAGGTCTCCTGCCTTGGGCGGGAGGTTGGACTACAAGACCTCCAAGGTCCCTTCCAACCCTATGATTTTATGATTTTGTGGTTCCTCAGCCAGATCTCTAAGCCACCGAGCCATCCAGCCAGCTCAGAGTGATATAACACAATGGCTCTATCTCTCTGTGTATCTGTCTCTTGGTCTGTCTATCTAGCTATGAAACCAGTGTAGCAGATCTACAGTATCTACAATATGAAGAGGTGAATGGTATGCGAAACAACAGAAGAGGAGCCTGGATTCCCCCCCCCCACTCCACTTCTCACGGCTGCTGCAAATCTCTGGATATTTCAGAAGCTTGCAAATGACAAAGCTCTCCCAGTAGATTTGGTATTTTGCCTTGTTCTTGTGGAGTGGTGCCTCTGCTTTCGTTTTTGCATATGCAAGAGGAGAGACATCTTTCGTGTGGATTAAAAACATAGGCAGGCAACACGTGTCCCCTTCAAGACGTCATTGGACTGTGGTTTCTGGTGTTCCTCACTCTTGTCGGTGCAGGCTAGGGCTGGGGTTGAGCAACATGAGGAAGGTCAAACTCCTCCCATTCTTGGCCTAAAAATAAGAACGGCCACAGTGCTCCTAAAATGGGAGCAATGGGTGCGTGGCTGCCCTCCTTCACTTGTACAGCAGAAGTGCTGGGGAAGGATGTGTGAGTCACAGCCTCTTCAGATGGTCATTGACCAACTGGCTTGGAAGTGTGAGTCACTGGGACTTCCTCTTCTTTTGTTCCTTCCAGAGAGGCAGTGTTCAAGGTCACTGTCTGGGTCATCTTGAAAAACCACCTCTGTCTGTGCCTTGATATAAGCGTGCGGGTTGGGGGTTGGGCAAACATTGAGTAAGTATACCTGTAGCTTGCATCCTGGAGACCTATTGGCATCTAGTTTAGATGTTGGCAATGAAAGGGGAACCACCTGTGAATCCATTTAAAGATGTAAAAACAAATTAAGGAAAAATACTGCACAGCAAAATGGCAGATATTGGAGAAAGATATAAAGCATAATCCAATAGTTAGTCTCTTTAGAGTAGACCTATTGAATTAAGAAAATTTACATAAATGGTGGCTTTATAAGTACCATTCATTCAATGAGTTGACTTTGGTTGGGGCCAACATTGGGATATAACCCATAGCATTTTCTGACTCTTGGTAGCTACGTCGGTATCCAGTGGTAGCTGGGTCCAACTTATTGGGATCCAACATGATTCCACTCATTGAGCTAAATCTGTTAATCTCGACTAGAATAGACCCATTGAACTCAACGGCGTTTAACCAAGTGTTAGTTTAGCAAGTCCTATTCATCCAGTGAGTCTACTTTATTTAGGACTCGCCCTTCGGCTTAGTACAACAGCATGGTGGAAGATGAGTCAATTTACTTCTTTAAGATTATGGCGCATCAATTTCTATCATGCTGAGTTCTTTTGACAGAGCGAGGTGTGGGATATAAGGCACCAAAAAGCACAATTAACAAAAAAGTAAGCATGTGCAAGGTGGAGATCATGATACTGCTAGGTAGCTCAATGGTTTTGATATGGTTTTGATACTTGAAAGTGAGAAACAATTCTGCAGTCATCCAATGAAGATGGACACTGTTATATTTACAAGTATGCAAATGTGGAGTCTTGGGGTTTTTGGAATAACTCCCAGTATTCTTCAGGCAGAAAAAAATATCACAAGTCTGTAAGTCCAAAGTCAGGAGCAGGCAAACAAAATGAAGTACCTCTTCATAGGGGGCATGGTGGCTCAATGGGCTAAAGTATTGAAACTGTCAGCTGTACAGTCAGCAGCTCGGTGGTTCGAATCCCGGGTGCCACATAGTGAAGTGAGCTCCTGCTGTTAACCCCACCTCCGGCGAACCTAGCAGTTCAAAACCATGTAAATGCAAGTAGATAAATAGGTGCTGCCATAAAAAGTGGGAAGGAAAACAGTGTTCCGTGTACAGAAATGCCTTCAGCCATGCCGGCCACGTGGCCACGGACTTGCACAACACTGACTCTTCCGCTTGAATACAGAGATGAGCATCGCCCCTGGAGTCGGACATGACTAGTACACATGTGCGGGGGGAACCTTTACCTTTTACCTTACCTCTTCGTACCACATATAGTTAACCTATGGAATTTGCTACTATAAATTATAGAGATGGCCCTGAGCCTGGTGGCTGTAATGGGGGATTGGGAAAATTAATAAAGAAGCAGCGTATGGCTGTTTAGCAGGCCAACTGGTTATAAGCTGGCAAAAGGTCTCTGGTTGGAGAATGTGAGTTAGCGATGGCTCATGTTCTATTTGTGGACTTTAGTAGACGCATTGTTGGAACAACATCCTGGCCTAGGAAGCCTTTTGGTCTGATCCAAAGTGATTAATCATGCTTTTAAGCAGGGTGAGTCACCACATAATATTTTTCGTAACAGGTGGGAGAGAGTGCATGAGAAAGGACACCTTAAATCAGGCATGTCCAGACTTCGGCCCTCCAGATGTTATGGACCACAACTCCCAGAATCCCAAGCCTGTCTTTCCAACGGCAAAAGACTGTGGGAGTTGTGGTCCAAAATATCTGGAGGGCTGAAGTTTGGACAAGCCTGCCGTAAATACTTTCTATCTTCAGTATAAATACATCTTTTTTGGGGGGTGGATGCTATTTGCTGTCATTGTGCACTTCTAATTTAATGGCAATCCTATGAACTAAGGGCCTCCAGAAGATCCTACCATTATCTAGCAAATTAAAAGCAGTTGGTTTCCTTTATTGCGTCAATGTATCTCACATCTGGCCTTCCTCTTTTCCTGCTTTCTTTCAGCATCCTCAACACCACTGTCTTTTCCAGTGAGTTTCCCATGTAATTATTTTATTTATGCTCTTCATTTCTAGCCTTTGTAACCTGCCACACTTAATGGAAACCACTACTCTGAGGGGTTATTAAACCCTATAAGCATTCCATTCCCCGTGCCACCCAAAACATAATACAGTGGTACCTCAACTTAAGAGCAATTCGACTTAAGGGCAGAAAACTGTTGCCCTTTTAATTGCCGCCTTACAAATTTTAGATATGGTCTGCTTGACTTACAATTGTTTTCTTTTCTTTTTTCTTTTTTAACTTAGTTTTTAATTTTTTTTAGAATCATAGAATCATAGAGTTGACTTAAGAGCATGCATTTGGAACAGATTAAATTCATAATTTGAGGTACCACTGTAAATAAAAATAACCCCCAAACCAATAAGACAGGCATGTCCAAACTTCAGCCCTCCTCATGTTTTGGACCACAGTTCCCAGAATTCTAAGCTTAGACTGCCAATGACTAAGGACTGTGGGCGTTATGGTCCAAAACATCTGGAGGGCTGAAGTTTGGACATGCCTGCAATAAGACAAATCAGGTAAACAGAGTGACACACAGTGACAGGGACAGCCCAGAGGTGGCAGAAGGTGGAAGGCTCAACTAATGGAGGGGGAAGAATATTCTTAAAGGCTTTCTTAAAAAGTGTGGTCTTCAGCTAGTTTTTTTTAAAGTCTAGGAGGAAGTGGCCTGCTAGATTTGTAAGGGGAGGCCATTTCAAAGAGCAGAGTCACCATCGAAAAGGCTTGGATTGTGATGGAGGGCTTCTTTGCCAACCTCACTGTGGCTACCTGCAACTCCAAGACCTGGGAAGAGTTGGTAAAACAGGCCGCCACAATTTATGATACAGTATAGCCAAACTAAGGGCCTTTTCACACGACCCGTGATAAGAATAAAATTAGTCTAAAAAATAGTTATTTGTTGTTTTTCTTTGTTAGTTGCCAATGCACCATTATAAGTTATAAATGCATCATTGGTGGTTCATCAAATTGCCACGCTGAGTTAGTTATATAGCAAAAGGTTTATTTAAGGCAGATAGAGTTATAACACAGAACAATACAGTGCAGTAAATAGGTTAGTTTAAGAGATCCTAGGAGCAGCATGGCCAGAGGCATTGCTGTCCAGGACTCTTACAGTAGGTTAGTCTAAGGGATCCTAGGAGCAGCACGGCCAGAGGCCTCGCTGTCCCCCGGACCCCCAGTGATGGTCTTCCGTGGTCCTTTTATACTCTTTTGCATGATGTGGTGACCGCATACAAGTGATTGTTTATGTTGGCCTATGTCCATCTGGATGCCTCTGGTGAGCCATCCTGTCTCCTGCCTGCAAGAGGTTTTCGCCCACGGGTGTGAAGTGTGCCAGCTATGACGCCAAGCCTGCCGGCTCAATTTGACCTTATGCCCTGTGAGCTCATTTGGGTCTATTTTTGATTTTGAGGCATGTTAACCCGTTCCTATCACCCGTAAGATCCGCTGGCCACTTAAATTCGGACCAGAGATCTTAGGGGTTTGTCGCTGTTCCTGCGTTCCCACCCCCTCCGCACTCCTGGCTGCTGGCTGCGTGAGGGGAGGGAGAAAAAAAGGGAGAAAAGAATGCCACTCACCTCCGTTCTGCCATCTCGCTTTGCTCCCGGCACTGCATTCAGACCTCTTAAAGGGGCGGGGGGGAAAAAAAGAACAAACAGAAGCAAGAGGAATATTACTTGCTGTTAGAGATGGGCACAAAACATGAAAATGGCATTTTGTTTCAATTTTTTGTTTAATTTTTTTCCCATTTTGTTTAGTTTGAAATGATTTTTTTAAAAATTGTTTCATTTTTCATTTTGTTTCATTTTTATTTTTTTAATTTTTATTTTTAATTTTTTGACAATTAGTTGGGGCCCAACTGGCCGATCGGCACTTTTGCGTTTACAAGTGCCGATCAGCTGGCATGTGGAGCCCTGCCGGTGATCAACACTTTTTCCTTTTTTGCAAGCGCTGATCAGCTGGCATGTGGGGCCCGTGCGCCAGCTGATCAGCGCTTATTTCTATTATTTATTTTGACAAGTGCCGAGATCAGCACTTGTCAAAATAAATAAAATTTAAAAAACAAAAAAATTGGAACAAAACAAAAATTTCCATTTCATTTCGTTTCATTTTCAAAAGGCACTTCATTTTTCATTTTGTTAGGAAACGAAACGAAAGCCAAAACAAAAAAGATTTCATTTCGTGCCCATCTCTACTTGCTGTATCAAAAATTAATGTAATGTTTGAAATTTACAGTAGTTATACACTAGTTATCCCCAAAGAATAGTAGTTACAAGAATCTGTGTTACCTTTGCTAGTTACTTTCCAGTTTTGCATCATCCTACTACCACATAAATAAGGATGCCTTCAGCATCTCATTATATGCATTCTTTTTTAATGCACAACTTTCCAAACTTTGGCTTATGAGTTTGGCTTCTTGGACATTTCTTCAAAAAGAAAAAAAAAAAAGAAGAAGTTATTTCTGTGAACCATTTCATGTCCCACATTGCTTTCAGCCATTCAGACTTTAGGATTAGATAGAGTTTTGTGGAGATGACAGGTTGAAATTTCTGCTGAGCCATTAAAGCTGATTGGACGAGCCTCTCCCAGTGATCATTTCTGGATCTCACCTACCTTCAAGGGTTGTTGTACAGTAAAAACCTGGGGAGAAGACAAGGATGCCACCCTGAGTTCCTTAGAGGAGAGGCAGTAGAAAAGAATGAGGAAATGAGCAAAGAGATTACAAATCCCAACTAAAATAATATCAGCTTTAGCTAGGGTGGCTACCAATGCATCAGCTTTAGCTAGGGTGGTGACAGTTGATGAGAAAAGAGAGCACAGATTTGTCTAAAAGTTAATGTACAAATTCACACATATGATGCAAAACTAGAAAGGCACAATTAGGAAAGGCAAGACACCCAAATGAGCTGTATGGATGTGTAGCTTCAAGGGAATAGAACCATAAGGTTGGACGGGACCTTGGAGGTCTTCTAGTTCAACTCCTCGCCCAAGGCAGGAGACCTCATACCATCCCGGACAGATGACTGTCCAATCTCTTCTTGAAACCTTCAGCAACAGGGCACGAATAACAACTGGAGGCAAGCTGTTATACCATTGAATGGCTCTCACTGTCAGGAAAATTCCCCTTATTTCCAGGTTGGCTCTCCCTCTGATGGGTTTCCACCCACTGCTTCTGTGATATCCTTCCACATGAATCCTTGGATCAGCATGGAATTGGGCTGCCATCAGACCATGGACACCATTTTAAAAAGAGCATTGCTGTCTGGAATCCCTTTAAAACCATGGTTGTCCCAAATGCAGCAGTTATGGTTTCCCATTCAAATGGATGGCAGCCATTTCCCAGCGAAATCCAAGCAAAATCTTTTGTTCCTGATAAATACTTAACCTTCTTCCTTCTGCTTGATTCTTATTGCTGCTGAACCACACGCCAGGGGAGGTCATTTGATTTTGTGTTCCATTGAGTTCAATGGGCATTAGCTCCTTCCCCACCTCTCACCTCCACTTCTATGTTCCTACCAGGTTCATAAATCTCTCTCTAAGGAAATAAAGCCTGACACCCTCTTGGAGGGCTTGCTTATACACAGTTTCTTCTCCCGTGCTGTCAATAGTCACCCCCCTGGAGCCAGTCTCTACAGATCCTGTCTATTCAGCCGCATGTAAATTCATGTCCTCTTGCACCCAAATGTGTTTGCAAGCGCCAAAAGGCAACAGAGAGACAGGGAAGGGAAAGAGAGAAAGTCTCAGCTCCTTAATTAAACAACAAACACTTGAGATTGTTTCATAACGGTGGTAATATATAATCTGAGGCCTCCTTGGAGTCACAGAGGTCCCAAACAAGGCCATTGTTTATAATGATGAATTAATGAATGTTTACACAGTTCTCTGTACATGCAGTAAAGCTGAGGGTGCCAAATTAAAAAAAAACCTGACATCCGACCTGTAAAAGTTCAAAGATCTGCAAGGGGGGGGGAGTCAAATAGTACCTTGGCTCGCTCTCTATCATGGTAATTCGGTGCAGATGAAATTGTATTGTTTTGCGGACTACAACTCCCAGAATGCCCCTAAGTCAACACGGGATGTATGAAGAACGCTCCAGAGCTCTGTGTGAGAAGCTTTACGGGCATCCCTTGATTTCAGCAGTGAAAGCAGTGGCTAGTTCTCAGATCTGGTCCTCCTGTTGGACAGAGTGGGGCAATAGCCAATGTTGTAGGTCAGTGATGGCTAACCTTTTAGAGACCGAGTGCCCAAACTGCAATTCAAAACCCACTTTTTTCCCAAAGTGCCAATACAATAATTTAACCTGTATACAGGTGGCTATGAAGGGGCAATGTTGGGTGCCCACAGAAAGGGCTCCGAGTGCCACCTTTGGCACCCGTGCCATAGGTTCGCCAACACTGGCTCATACCGTCTCTGGGAAGATATTGAAAGGACAGCCTGTGCTGTCAACCAACTGGGACAGAATTGTTGAGGTGTGGGTTCAAATCTCCATTCAGCTGTAAAAGTGAAAGCCAGTCACTCGTTCTTGACCTGAACTACTATATAGGGTTGCTGTGAGAGTACGAAAGCAAGGCAGAAAAAGGCCTTTTGTGAACTCTCTGGTGGGAAAGAGGCAATATCAAAGGAACGAAGAAGAAGATAATTCTGAAAAATGATCTTTCTTCTTGTTGCTTCCCAAAAATATACACAGAAGCCCAGTATTGATGGGGTAACTGGAAAATGCTTGGGCCCCACCACTTTTTCTCCATCCATGCTTTCTAGGCTTCCTTCCTTCTCCCCTTTAGAAGCTGAAGGGGGGGGGGTCCCTGAGCAGCATCAAACAGGATCACTGTTGTCGGTGATAAGAAGTAGCAGCCCACTAGCTTTTTCTCCAGCACATCCTGGCTAATCTTCTCTCCCAGAGAGAACAATATGGGGCATGCCACAGAGGCCACCCTGAATTCTTGAAGCAAAGCTCTTGCCTTCTAGCACGTTAGCCTGATCCCATCATATCTGAGTTCAGACACTGAGAACAGCCCTGTCAGATATAAAACACTCATATAAAATCAGAGTGATGTGGTACCTGAACACCGTGATAAGTTGGGCTATGGCAAATTACTTTCCCCCCCCCCTCCTTAATTTCCTTCTGGGTTGGTTTCCACCACTACAACCATGTTTCAATGACTATGCCTCTATATTTGTCTTCAAACGGAAGAGAGACTCTTTCCTTCCTTCCTTCCTTCCTTTCTTCCTTCGAACATAAGAACATAAGAAGAGCCATGATGGATCAGGCCAAAGGCCCATCTAGTCCAGCTTCCTGTATCTCACAGTGGCCCCACCAAATGCTTCTGGGAGTGCACAGGACTAGATCTCTGCCTCCTGATACCACTCCCCTGCATCTGGTCCTTGAAGTACCCCGGTTTTAAGCCCTCCTTCCTTCCTTCCTTCCTTCCTTCCTTCCTTCCTTCCTTCCTTCCTTCCTTCCTTCCTTCTTTCTTTCTTTCTTTCTTTCTTTCTTTCTTTCTTTCTTTCTTTCTTTCTTTCTTTCTTTCTTTCTTTCTTTCTTTCTTTGTCTCTCCTCCTGATTAAATCTTCCCCCTTAAGACCCCATGGCCTGCTTCTTTTCAACCCCCAAAATCTCTTCAAGTAGAAGCTGAATTCCTGAGGATCACCGAGGTCTACTTTTTTTGGCGTGCTGTCCATTTCGTAGAAGCGCTATGGATTGTACTCAGCCCTTCCTGTCAAGCTTTAAAGACTTTAAGACCTTGACACCCAGAAGGCTGAAACGCCCTAATGCAGAGCAGTCCTGCTTTATAGGAAAAGACGGGTATTTAGCAGATCTCCTCAATTGGGTGTTTGGTGGACCGTTCTGCCATCTCTGATTTCAAGGGAGAATTCCTTCAGAAGGAGCCATCTATTAGGAAGAGGCCAAGGGAGAGAGACACCTGATTTGTGAGAATAAATTCCCCCCCAGGAAAAATCAGCGAGGCATCAAGGCGGAAGCTGACATTTCATTGCCTGAAGAGTGAACGAGACACTTGGGTGTCTCACTTACTCAGCTCACCTAGGGTTTTCCTTGTGTCTTCTCTGTATCATCACTAAATCATTTCTTTTAAAATTAGCACATGGGAGGGTTTTCTGTTTCGAGGTGAGACATATCTTCTTTTTTAAAAAAATCATATCATGAATTTGATCTGTTCCAGAACATAAGAACATTAGAAGAGCCATGCTGGATCAGGCCAAAGGCCCATCTAGTCCAGCTTCCTGTATCTCACAGTGACCCCACCAGATGTGTTTGGGAGCACATGAGACTAGATATCTGTCTCCTGATACCACTCCCCTGCCTCTGGCACTTGAAGTACCCCGGTTTTAAGCCTGGAGATGACACATCTCCATCATGGTTTGTAACCTGGGATGGACTTCTCCTCCAGGAATCTGTCCAATCCCCTTTGGAAGGCATCCAGACTAGATGCCATCACCACATCCTGTGGCAGGGAGTTCCACAGACTAACAACACACTGGGTAAAAAAAATTCTTTTGTCTGTTCTCACTCTCCCAACCCACAGTTTGAGTGGATGTCCCCTGGTTTTGGTATTTTGTGAGGGAGAAGAGTGTCCTTCTATCCACTTTACTCATGCCCTGCATAATTTTGTACGTCTCAATCAACATTCTTGATAAGACTTACAAGAAAATACGATGGTTGGGGAGAGGAGAAACCTCCTATTTTCATGTGTGTGGCTCTATAAGTGATCAAGCATGTCCAATAATTTTATCTGTTTATCAAGCTCAGCATGATGAAAGCAGGACTGCTGTGCATCAAAATTGGTATGTGTCATTCTCCTTTTAACAAGAACCCTGCTTGAAGGCTGGGGGGAATGTAAGGCTCTAAATACATGGAATGTTTCCCCATATCAGACCAAAGATTTCTCACAGGTGACAAGAAGATGTGACCCTCCAGATGTCATTAGACTCCAGGTGTCTTAAGTCCCAGAGAATGATTGGTTGGGCTCGATGGCCTTAGGTAAAGGTAAAGGTTCTCCTGCACATGCATACTAGTCATGTTTGACTCTAGGGGAGGTGCTCATCTCCGTATTCAAGTCAAAGAGCCAGTGTTGTGCAAGTCCGTGGCCATGTGGCTGGCATGGCTGCAAGGAAACACTGTTTTACCTTCCCACTTTTTATGACGGTACCTATTTATCTACTTGCATTTAGATGCTTTTGAACTGTTAGGTTGGCAGGAGCTTAACAATAGCAGTGGGGGAGAGAACACTCTCAGGATGCTGATAGGAAGTTTATTAAAAGTTTATTAAAATAGCCCTTATTAAAATAGCCCAACGCGTTTCGGCCCAAATGGCCTTCTTCAGGGACTTTTTCACTGTACTCAAAGAAACTCTGGAGACGTTAAATGTCTTGCTTCTCAGTCTGAGCTTAACAACAGGAGCTTGCTCCACTGTGTAGCACCCGGGATTCAAACCACTGAGCTGCTGACTTTGTAGTTGACAGTTTTCAGTGCTCTAACCTGCTGAGCCACCACACCCCTATCTTTGATGGCCTTAAGTCTCCTTTAAATTCAATGATTCTAGCAGTGCTGAAGGGTTTAGGTCAAGAAACCACAGAAAGCCACATCTTCTCCATTCCTACCTAGCCCAGAAAACTACTGGAAACCTTCAACTACCACTACCATCACCATGACGACCCTTATGGCAACCCTTTTCAGGGTTTTCCTGGTAGAGAAGACTCCGACATGGTCTCTCATTCCCTTTTTCTGTGGACATTCTGAGAAATCTGACCCAACTGGGATGCCAACATGTCTCTCTGAGGTTTACACCTTTCCCATGATGCTATGTTTCATGGTTTCCCAATATTTGTATGGCATTTAGAGATGGCTGTTTCATTTTGAAAGGGGACTGGTTCTGAAATGAAACACGCCAGCACAGCTGGCACTCAGGACCCAGTCCCACCCTCCGGAACAAAATCAACCACTGTCTTACATTGCTGTAGCTCGCGCTGGGCAAATTCCAACCAGAAAGCAACATCCGATGCATCATCTTTCCCTCTCCCTTTTGCATTTTGTCCTTCCCCTGAAAACAAGAATGCACTCCCCTGTTCACAAGTCAACCAAAAAAGGAAAAACCAATGCTTTCCTATGGGCACCCCGTACCCCAAGCCTCTCCAAATTTTGGGTGCTTAAAGGGAAGAGCTTGAGGGAGGTGTACAGTGATTTTCATGTTGGTAGGTGCCCAGAATCAGTATTTTCAAGGACTTTAAAATTACCATAGTTTTTCTACTGGGGGCACCCCATTTGGAGTTAAATATCTTGCCCCCCCACTCCCCAAACTTCTTTAAATTTGGGGTGCTTAAAGGAGAGAACTTGAGGGAGGTCCACAACAAATTTCATGCTGTTAGTATTTCTAAGAAATGAAAATGGCACTTCAAAAGGGGGCACCCCCTTTGAATTTTTACAACTCACCACCCCACCCCACCCACAAACACCAAATCACTCCAAATTTGGAAGGCTTAAAGGGGAGAGTCGAAGGATGGATAACTCCAAACTTTGTGTCTCTAGGACCCCAAGGGGGGCAAGTTATAGAGAAACAAATTGGTTCATTTCAAAGGAAAAACTGTCAATTCATTTAATAAGAAACGACACACTGCGTCGTCATTTTGTTTCATTTCGTTTTGTTTCATTATCTAATGAATTGAAAAAATGGTGTGTCTTTTTTTGTTTGTTGTGCATCCCTAATGCAAAGCCCAAGAACAGCCCTGAAACTTAGGGAAATATAAATCCCTGCTTGACTCATCCTTGGCCATCATCCTATTTGCAGCTTGGATACTGAAACAGGTTTTTTTAAAAAAATCTCTCCAGATGGGAATTTTGTGCAAATGGCATAAAGAGCACAAATTTCATGAACTGTGGATACTGGATAGCTAAACTAAGAGAGCTAGTGGCTCCCTACATGGATTTTTTAAACAATGAGAAGAAGCACCAAGTGAATTGTTTGGATCTTTTTGACTATTACCTTATCCTGTGTCTGTTCTTTTTGCACGATCTTTGCTCTTCAAAGGGATCCAGCACTAGTTTTTCACAGACACGGGGCTATTAATTTCCACATATTTTTCAACCTGAAGGCAAAGAGGGAATGTTTCAAATGTTTTCTCCTTATTGTTTAAGATCATGGGAGCTTGCTAGCCTTTGGGGGGGGGGGCTGTGTGCGAAATTTTGGAACATAAAAACAAACAATCAAAAAAACCCAAGCCCACAACAAACAAAACTATGTTTTTGCAATATGCATTTCACACCAAATATTATACTTATTTATTTATTTATTTATTTATTTATTTATTTATTTATTCACACTTATATACCGCTCCTACTTCCCGAACGGGAACTCAGGGCGGTTCACATAAAGAGCAAAAGGAGCAAAGACGGTGGCAATGGCAGGGAAACAAAGGAAAAAAAAACTCTAGTCATTTTTGAAGGCGTCCCTAAAAAGTGCTAAGAGCCCAAATAAGTTCCTTTATACTGCTTTTGTTGACTTTTCTTCAGCCTTTGACTTGATAAATAGACAGCACTTATGGTACAAACTGAACAAAACTAACATTGATAAAAGACTCCTGTGGCTAATATGGTTGTTACATCAAAACAATAAGATGCAAGTATGAGTTGGTCTACAAGGTGTACTATCTCGTGAGATATGTATCAATGGAGGGGGTGAAACAAGGGTGCATTTTAGCACCATTTCTTTTCAATTTCTATGTAAACAACCTAGTCCCTGCAATGGCATCATCTTCTTTCCCCCCCTCCAGCTGTCGGTAGTTGTAAGATCTCAATATTGCTCTATGTTGACGACCTGGTACTGTTATCTCTGAAGAAAATTGGACTCAAAAGAATGCTATCCAAATTTGGGCAACTTTATAAGATGGAACAATTAACTATAAATTATACCAAAACCAAGATTATGGTTTTTGGGAAGAAACCCCCTAGGCTAAAGGGCATTTGCACAAAATGCATGTCTTTTGAGCAGAGGTTTGGATTTTCTGAAAGAACCCTCATATTTGGCACTGTTTGATTTTCTTCTGCAAAAGAACAAATTCTTGATGCGAAATACAGTTTCGTGGAAAATACGAGGGGCTTTGTTCAACCCAATGCTGAAGTAAAAAGTCCAGATCTTCTGCTGCCACCCACATAAGGTGTCTTCACATGGCAGGGCACCCTTTTTTGGTTGATCTGAGCAAAAACAGTAAACATTAACATCTTCGTGTGATTTGCACAAATTGTGGAACACCTGATGGGAAAAGGGGCTTATTGTTTCTTTCTAAGGCTGGGAATGAGAAAACCTGTTGGGACAAATGAACTGTTGACAGACACTCTGTTCGAACATGTTGAGGCATGGTTCTCTCACTGAAAACAAATCATTTAGAGAAATTTCTTTGGGAGACATTCCCCGACTTTAGCATAGACGTGCGGTTAGAAAGAGAAGATGGTTTTAACCCAGAAGGACCTCTGATTTGGTGCTGAATGGGACCTCCTTTTTCAGTGTTCTCCAGTGTAGAGGGACTCAAATTCATCTTTTCTTGAAAGTCAACCTCTGTAGACCTTTTATCCAAAGGCTGCTTCCCCTTCCTTCTCTTCAGGTTCACCATCATTTCTTCCTCTTTTTCATTCCTAAAGGGTTGCAAAAGGCAACACATAATCCTTGCCTTCTCGACAGCTGGCACGAAGACTATTCTCCGACTCATTCAAATACCCATGGCATCAATGTGGGAGCTCTCGAAACGGTACCTTTTCTTCTGAGTTTAATGCATTTGCTTGGAATGTAAAAGCCACTAATTACAGGGAATTGAGTCTTGCCTCTTTCATCCTGGGAGTGACAAGGCGGCTGGAAATATATATATATATATATATATATACACACATAAAAAGGGAAAACATTGTGTACTGAAAAGCTCCCAAAAAGCTTGGGATGGGGGTTGGCATCTATTAGCGACGGGTGCTTTCTCTATGCAAAAATGTCTGTGGAATCTAAAGGCACTGGAAGGCCAATCCCTCATTGATTTTTAATTTTTTGAAGCAATTAAAGAGAAAGGTTGCAGCCGTTCTGGGTACGACGTACTTGCTTTTCTATGACAACAGAAGCAAACTCCTTGATCCTCAGAGTTTCCATTTAAAAAACAACAACTAAGACCTATCAAGCTGATAGGATTCACTTTTGCCTTTTTTCTCATTTATTTATTTATTTATTTATTTATTTATTTGTATACTGCAATCTGATTTTCCTCAAATGGGAGCTCTGGGCAGTGAACAAAAATGATATATCAAACAACCCAAACATAATAATAATGGTAATAATCTAAAGAGAGAAAAGGGAAAAAAAAAACCAATAACACAAAAACCACAATGGAACAACAACAAGACAAGTACTCGACAAGAGGGAATAGTAATAATAGTAATAATAAAAATAATACTAGTAATCTCAACCTCATCGTCCATTCAGGGTGTTCTGGAGGGTATGGAAGACACGTACATACCTAATATTACTGAGTGGGCCAGAAAGGTGGCAGGGCAGTTTCTCCGCAGGCTCCAAGAGGCTGTTGCAGCACTCCAAAAAGAGGGGGGGGGAGCCACAGCACCATCTAATCTGGCATGAGGCAGATCAACATAAGAACATAAGAACAGCCTTGCTGGAACAGGCCACAGCCCATCCAGTCCAGCATTCTGCCTCACACAGTGGCTCACCAATTTACTTCAGGGTATTCCCAAGCAGATGCCTTTACCTGCTTAAGATTCCCTGCAAATGACATTGAGAGATAATATCCTGTCTATCTCTCAAACCTGGAGGTTGTCCTTAGGCATCCATAAGGATAGCCATTGATACCCTTGTTCTCTGTGAATTAGTCCAATCCTTTCTTAAAGCTGTCAAGGCTGACAGCTATCACCACTTCTGTTGGCAGGGAGTTCTACAGACCACTGATCCTCTGCATGAAAAAGTACTTTCTCTTATTTGTTTGAGATCTAGCACCCAAATGTTTCATGGAGTGCCCCATAGTTCTAGTGTTATGCTACAAGGAAAACAGCTTTTCCTTATCTACCTTGTCCACACTGTGTATGATTTTATAAACTTCAATCAGGTCACCTCTTATGCGCCGTCGTTCAAGCCAGTTACTGATCCAGGACAAGACCTGTCCCTTGATTCCATGAATGGCAAGTTTATTCAAGAGCCTTTGGTGTGGGACCTTGTCAAAAGCCTTCTGAAAGTCCAGATAAACAATGTCAACTGGATCTCCCTTATCCACATGTTGACACTCTCAAATAATGTTGAACCAGCAACAAAGCCAATGGGGATGGATGACAGGAGCCGTAGTCATACAACATCTGGAGGCTGGCCACTCTTTAATTAAAGAGCTTTTAGCTATGCCATTTTTGTAGTTATCTGCACGAGCTGCTAGCCACATCAAGCCCTGAGCTGTGGTGGCAAGGTAGACACCTGTCTACCGCTAAGGATTTCTCATGCATCTCTGAGTTGGAAGGGAAACACAGCTTTGCATTATCTGCAGCAATGCCTCTTTCTCTCCCCCCCCCCCCGCAGCAACAGGCTAAGCTCAGCGTGGAAACGTGGCTCAGAGTTAGAGGTCTGAAGCAAAAGACGAGAAGGTATCTCTCATAGGATTATATTTGTGTTGAAGATAATCCTGAGCATCTTGGTAGGACCTCACAGGCTATGATCACTAGCCTTCCTGCTTGCCGGATGCAATATAATTGAAGATTTCCCAAAGCCTGAGGTGGGAGAACGATTGTCTGTCTACAGCCTTTCCAAATGTGTCCTGTTGTACCCCCTGGATCCTTCTGCTCTTCCACCTCCTTCCTTCCTTTCTCCTCTGCCATTTCATGCCTGGTTCTGCCAAGCCAACCACCTGCCTTCTTCGGCCAAGCGGACAGCGGACCTATCCAGCCGCTTAAAGCAGCCAACACATTTTTAACCTGAGCTGCCAAGACCAGCTTAAAAACACCAGCTGGGCTTTAAAACATCCCAGATAATTTGTGGGGTGGCCAGTTCCATCAAACAGTCACCTAGCACTGGCTGCTGATAAGAAGCTTGCCGTCCCCTGCCACACTCCCTTGACATTGAACAGAGAAGGGATGGCTTAAGGAGATGCTGTTGCAGAGTTTTGAATTTCTGGTAAAATTCTCCTTTTGCTACATAATAGAAGCATAAAGACCTAGGCAGTTACATCACTCCCTACCTTGTTCTGCAATTACACTTGTACCATGACAGCGTTGTTCGCAGTCATGTGGTTTTGTCCCTGTTCAGTCCCTGTTTCCGTTTACTCATGGGCATGATTACTTGTCTCATGACAACTGTTACTTCATGGTCTTGTTCTGTGACAAATTCTGAATTTGTCTTGCTTTCTTAACCCCCCTTTTAAATATTGTAAATAAAACTGTTTTGATATTTTGATTTACTGGTCTTCTGGGATTTACACGTCAATGCTACAGAATTTTCAGTACTTTCTTTAATAAACATTTGCACTGCGTGGTGTTTCCCATAAGGAAAATAATGTTGAATGCTGCTTCAGCCGCTGACCACTAGGTGGACACTGGTTGTTGCGTGACAGTTGTTACCACACGGTCCCTTGTCTGGGAACAGAAACCAGGAACAAACCATGACAAGAGAATTCCCCAGCCCAGGGGCAGGTACGGCTTGTCATGTTCTGTTCCCGGTTCCGGGGGCTTGGTCGAGACAACTTTTTGCTGTCACGCTATGGACGTAAAGTAAGTTTTTTTTTGTACTTGTCCCAAGCGGGACAGCAAGAAGGGACGAACAGGACATGAAGTAACTATCCTACAGAGGAGAATC
Source organism: Phrynocephalus guinanensis (assembly GCA_037367245.1). NCBI lineage: Eukaryota > Metazoa > Chordata > Lepidosauria > Squamata > Agamidae > Phrynocephalus > Phrynocephalus guinanensis. The sequence continues at coordinate 13,053,770 of CM074751.1, read as the reverse complement.
TATACAAGTTCCGCAGAGTCCACCCACTTCTCATTAACTGGCTCTTCAAGTCTCAGTAACTCTGAGACATTTGTAGGATAGTTTACTTACTTACTTACTTACTTACTTACTTACTTACTTACTTACTTACTTACTTACTTACTTACTTACTTACTTGTTGCTTAAAATTACAGACTTGTGCATACCGCTTTGTTCATTTCACACATACTAATAATCAACTGAACAGATCAAGAGCAGCAAAGAAGTACCGGCAACCGGTGAAGGAGAGAGAAAGAACACACAGCAGAGAGGCAGGTCCTCTTTGAGTTTCAAAAGCTGGAAGGAATGATTGCTTAGTGCTGCACACACAGACATTTACTCCAGCTGAGAAAAGCCTTCCCCACACACACCCCTCCAGTCACTCAAACTACAGTCAGCATGCAAGGTTGTAAAGAAATCTCTAATAGTGAGAACAGGAGGTATGGAGGAGGTTGTTAGGTTCAACGATGGAATGGTTCTGTTTGCTCCTTCCAATATCCTTCCTTTTGACATGAGTCCAATATGGTAGAGCCAGCTCTGTTGTGATTTTCAGTTGTTTGAGATGTGTGATTTCACGGGCTGAGGGGGGACACAACGCTGGCCTTTATTTCATGTATGTCTTTACTGAATCACTTGCAAATTTGGAATAATGTATACACTGGGCTTCAGTTCAAAATCTCCCCCCAGCAAACTAAATCTTATTTGTTGAACCCCACCCCCACCCCCCCCCATCCCACTCATCTGACTTGTTTACATCGTTTATATCATGTTGTGCTCACTTTATTTCTCTGAAACACCCTGTAAGCCTCACAAATGTGTAAAATGTAGGGGCGAGCTGTGCTTCTTTTCACACAGAATCTTGGGAAGTGTGAAAACGATGCTTTAAACTCCTCATGACCCAGATCCCGGCTCCCTTGCAAGATAAAATATTACTGAGAAAATGATACTACGGTAGAAAGGCCCACTCGGTTCCTTTTCAGAGCCATTTAATCAGCTATTGATTTCATTATATTTGAATCACGTGAGTGTGATTTGTTAATGCTGCAGGGTGATAGGGGCCCAGAGAGAATGGTAAGCGCTATGGGGCGGTACATACGGACAACACTTTGCTGTAAGAGTTCCTTTGGAAGACAGGCGGTAAGCAAATAAACAAGCAAGCAAGCAAGCAAGCAAGCAAGCAAGCAAACAAACAAACAAACAAACAAATAAATAAATAAATAAATAAATAAATAAATAAATAAATAAATAAATAAATAAATAAAAAGAGCTATGACTTTGGAAATGGGAGTAATATACAGTACCAGAGAGAAACAGATATTGTTAGATAGCTGGTGGGTTTTCCTTTACTGTGAAACTCGAATAAGGGCATAGCAGTCTCATGGAACCTAATCTCCTCCTAATACTTTGGGAATTCTTTTCTATATGATGTGCAAATGGGGGCTGGATCAAGACATGGCGCTCCAAACCCATTTACTAAACCTTTTCACCATTTTATAGCCTGACCTAAGGCCCCGTATTACTTTGAATTTGGCAGGGGCCGCCCAGCCGACTCTAGTAGGATTATGCCTAACGCTCGCTTTTATTTGCGGCTTAATTCATTCATTATAATTTCATGTTCGCCAAGCCTCTTCTCTGCGTGGCTTATCAAAATGAGGGATTTAATACCTTATTTCGTCTTGGGCTTTTTTTTTTAATGGATTTAGCTGGAATCTTGGAAAGAAAACACACCTGTCATCTATGGCTTTGTCAGAAGATTTATTTTGAGGATGGAATGGGAAGATTTCAGTTTGATTTACTTTATTTTTTATGGTTGCTGACGGAGTGTTTCCTGGGTTATGCTGATGCTTCTGCACAATAGAAGCTTAATTGTGTGAATGAGATTACAGCACAGCACACTTTATTTTGTTGCTGTCACCGCCGTCACATAGACAGGCACTCTGGGAAAACCTTAGAAGACATGGGCCTGTATGTGATGCAGAGGAGGTGGCTATCCTTGGTTTCTCCACAGATGGCCGAGACAACATCTCTTCAAAACCTGAAATGATGCTACTGGAAATTTTGACTTGCGTACAACAAATTTTTGACTGGCAGGCAACATAACTGAGAGTATACTGATGATATCCGTTGATCTTTCTTCTGAAGTGCTGGCCATATCACTCAGTGGTTTCAGATAATCTTTTTTTTATTTAAAGATTTTGTTAGTTTTAATGGGAAAGGGAAGGGGGAGAGGAAAAATAAAAAAGAAATCATGAAGGGTTACATTAAGTATATCAAGTCAAAGATCATAGATAACAGAATATAGTAACTGTTAAATTAACTACTTCTTGCCATCTTCTTTTGGTAGTCTATTCATAATCTCCTTTCAAATATCCAGAAAGTCTGTCAATTTCAATACAGTCTCATATCTTTTTGCATAAGTTTCTCTCCCGTAGGTACTTCAGATTGCTTCCTGAATTGTGCATACAGGATCCTTGCTGCAACAATTATATGATGCAATACATACTTTTGGTCATATGAAATGGTCATATCAATTCTATTCAGTAAAAAAAAAGTTCTGGTTGAAACTCTAATCTAATCTTCAGTGCTCTCTCTAGAAATAGTTTTACCATTTTCCAGTATAGGTTTGCTTCTTTACAAGTCCACCACATATGATAGAAAGTACCACTATCATGTTTACATTTCCAGCATCTTGAAGAACAGTTGAGGAACAATACATTTTGGATAGCTGGTGTGGAGAGAGATACCATCTATAGAACATCTTGTAACAGTTTTCTTTATAGGCTATGGACTTAAACAGCTTTACAGTGTTCCATAAAGAATCCCAGGGGTTTCAGATAATCTTGATTAAGGAATTCTCCCCCACCACAGGGTTTTTCAGGTAGAGAAGACTCAGCGAAGTGCTTTGCCACTCCTTTCTTTTGCACGGGCAGGGTGTATGTGCCCTGGGACTGTGCAGCTTGCTCAAGGCCACCCAGACTGCCTCTTCTCCTGGAAGGCCAAAGTGGGCAATCCAAGTCAGGGAGGCCCACTGGAGGAATTGAACTCCCAAACTTTGACTCTGATTCCCTAAACCACTGAGCTACTCAGCCAGCTTATTAGGGAAACTGTGTGTGTGTGTGTGTGTGTGTGTGTGTGTGTGTGTGTGTGTTGTGTTGTTACAGTCGTGACCAACTCTTCATGACCCCATGTCCATGGAGTTTTCTTGGCAGGAATACAGGAGTGGTTTGCCAGTTCCTACTCCAGGCACCTGCAGCACCTGGTATTCCTGGTGGGTCTCCCATCCAAGTACTAACCAGGGCCGACCCTGCTTAGCTTCTGAAATCAGGTGAGATCGGATGTGCTTAGGGCATCTAGGCAGCTGCTAACACCCACCATAATACTCTAGTAAATGCTACAAAAACGCAAGTGTCCCTCAACTGCTTCCACTTCCCACTGGGCATCGATGTAACACTGTTTGAATAGCACTGCCGCTGCGTGCAGCGGCGTGCGAATGAATTCTACATTGTATACTTGAACAACTTTTGTGAAGTTGTATAAAAAAGGTGAATGCGTCCAAAATACATCATCCCTATCAACCATGTTGTTGGGTCCACATAGCTTCTGTCCCATGGCCTGAGCTGGGACCCGCACATTACCATTTACCTGGTTAGTGGCTATTAATGAGTGTGTCCTTGTCTTGCAGGTTAATGATTCACCTATTTAAGTTGATAGGCCCTTTCGTAACAGATCGAAAAACCCGATCGGGTGGCGAAAGATGCCAAGGTTGTTTGCATAGCCATTGGCAGGGGTGGTTGTAACTGAGAAGGCTTAAGGAACCCGGCCTTTTAGGAATTCCCTGGATGCCTTCGTTCAGCTCGTTAAGGGATGGATGTTTACCCTTTGATAAATGAGAAGTTGATGTGGAGCAATTAGGGTGGCAGGTTGAATGGTGCAGAGCTTCTGTTATCTGTAAATGATAGAGGGAGGGAGGGAGGGAGGAGAGGCATTCCGTTTGCAGGCTAAAGCCGTGGGTTTCTGCCAATAAGTAACCGCTTTGTCCATGACGCAACCCTGGGCCATTAGCGTCCTCTGTTTGCTGCTGGGGGATAAACACACCCACTAAGGTGGAATTCCACCTCAGATTTATGGCTTAAGGAAAGATGAACGGATGCTTTATTCTAGCCGCAAGGTGTGTCTGTGTGCAACTGGAATTCCAATTCCACACACTTAAAAAATCCACCATCACAATAGTTGTTTTTTAAGATAAAAGAAAACACACACATATGTGCACTACAGTATTACAGGGCCAAAACAACCATCACTGGTGCCGTCACCACTACTGCTGCCTTCTTAGTGGCAGGCTGTACCCGAGGGGATGGTTTACAGTAATTCCATTTATCTGTAAAATTTTTTAATTGCTTTCTTTTTTTTAACCCTGGCGTGTTGGTCTTCGCAGATCATAGACAAGGCATCGGAATTTGGAAATTTAAAAATAATTCATCCTGGGGACTAGTTTAAACAAGGAATATGCTGTGGTTATTTGTTGTGTGTTTTGTGGTGTGAAGTCAGAACTGATTTAAGGTAAAGCCTCCCCCCCACATGCGTGATAGTTGTGTCCGACTCTAGGAGCGGTGCTCATCTCCGTATTCAAGCCAAAGAGCCAGTGTTGTGCAAGCCCATGACCATGTGGCTGGCATGGCTGCAAGGAAACACTGTTTTACCTTCCTGCTTTTTATGGCAGTACCTATTTATCTACTTGCATTTACATGCTTTCGAACTGCTAGGTTGGCAGGAGCTTGGGTCATCAGCGGGAGCTCACTCCACTGTGTGGCACCCGGGATTTGAACCTCCGAGCTGCCTTTGCATCCAACAGTTTTTGGGAGCCTTAGTCCACTGGGCCACCATGCTCCAACTCAGAACTGACTTACAGCTACCCTAAGAGGGCTTTCAAGGTGAGGTGTTTAAGGAGTGGTTTTACCAGTTCCACTCTCCCAGGGAGTTTCCATGGCCAAGTCAGGATTTGAACCCAAATCCTCTGAGTGTCAGTCCATCACTCCATCCACTACATCACACTGGGAATCCATTTGCATTAAAATTAACCAATTGGATCTTTCTTTCTTTCTTTCTTTCTTTCTTTCTTTCTTTCTTTCTTTCTTTCTTTCTTTCTTTCTTTCTTTCTTTCTTTCTCTCTTTCTCTCTCTCTCTCTCTCTCTCTCTCTCTCTCTCTCTCTCTCTCTCTCTCTCTCTCTCTCTAAAAACACAATAAAAGGTTCAACTGAAATGAAAACACTGGGTTTAAAATCAGGGCACAATTCAAAACCATCTCGTCGTTTTTACGTGCCATCAAGGCACTTCTCACTCAGGGCGAACCTAATTGGGTTTCCAGGGCATGTCAGAGGTGCAAGGAGTGGTGTGCTGTGAATTTCCACAGCCACACACGGGCCTGAACCCAGATCTCCTGACTCCTAAACAGACACACTTGCTACTAGCAAAAATGTCTGTGAAGATTCTCAGTCATCCAGGTGAGTTTATCTGGAAGTTGAGTCCTGGCTACTGGACTTCTTTTTCTTGAGAGAAAGAAATGTTTCACTGCTCATCCAAACAGCTTCATCCAAACAGATTGATGAAGCTGTTTGGATGAGCAGTGAAACATTTCTGTCTCTCAAGAAAAAGAAGTCCAGTATCCATGACTCAACTTGGAGATACTAGCAAAAATTTGAATTGCTCTGGTTTGAGGGATCTACCGGCAGAGCCAGAGGTTTGGAGTTCAGGTCCTCAATGATGGGGACTTGGCACAATAAACTCTAGCAGTGGTGGCAAACCTTCAGCACTCCAGATGTTCTGGACCACATCTCCCAGAATACCAAGCCTGTACTGCCAATGACAAAGGACAATGGGAGTCTTGGTCCAAAACATCTGGAGGGCTGAAGGTTGAATCGCCACCTGTGATCTGCAGGATCTCTTCCAACTCTGTGGTTCTTATATGATGATGATGATACACACCACCCTCTTGCCTAGAGGAATGCCAAGTCCATCAAGATCCAACTTTTTTCTGTCTGCTACCCACTCTCCACCTCTATCTCCATCCTGTCAGGCCACCATCACACAAACCCATACCTGGTTTGCTTTTGGGGTTCGTGACAAAAGAAATAGTCAGGCAGATGAAATTCTCTCTCTCTCTCTCTCTCTCTCTCTCTCTCTCTCTCTCTGTGTGTGTGTGTGTGTGTGTGTGAGAGAGAGAGAGAGGGGGGGGTATTCAAAGTTGTTGATCAGAACATAGGGAAAATTTCACACCCAAAAACCTATTATTATAAAACAGAGGCTTCTTGCTGAAATCTGATTAAAATTTGAGTTTGCCTGGTCCCCCCCCCCCCCCCCCGATGCATTGCAGGAAAGGTGATGGCGCAAAGGGATTAATTTGTTTCAAAAGCACTTTGAATCTAGCGAGCAAAGTACAAAATCCAATTCAGAGGCAAAAGCTGCCTGCAGGCTTATGATATACATGAGAGATACAAAAGAAGAGATACTTGCTGGCTGGGAAAATAAACAAAGTGGAGCAACAGCAGAGGAAAGCCCAATGGAGAAATAAGATTTCAGACTCCAGAACTGCTTTCAATGCCTAATAATGGATGCCCAAGCTTGAGGGTGGTTGGAAAAGCAGAGGGGCTCAGGAGAAGTGTTCATTGAGCCCAACATGTTTGGGTTAACAAATCATCTGCTTGTCTGTATTGCAGGGTTGTCATCTCAGTAGCATTCCTCTCCATAAAACCCAGCACTCAAACCTGAAGCCAGAGAGGGCAGGACCTTGAGATGTCATGTGTGTGTGTGTGTGTGTGTGTGTGTGTGTGTGTGTGTGTGTGTGTGTGTGTGTGTGTGGTTACAGTTGTGACCGACCCTTTGTGACTCCACGTCCATGGAGTTTTCTTGGCAGGAATACTGGAGTGGTTTGCCAGTTACTACTCCAGGCGCCTGCAGCACTTGGTATTCCCTGGTGGTCTCCCATCCAAGTACTAACCAGGGCTGACCCTGCTTAGCTTCCCAAATCAGGCAAGACTGGATGTGCTTAGGGCATCTAGGCAGCTGTTGGGATGTCATGGGGAGGGTCAATTTAGAACGTGGTCTAAGGCTGGGCTTTTCTGAGCCAAAGTTCTTGGGCTTCTACTTACTTCACAACAGTCGTCCAAACATCTAAATGTGATGCACGGTGAGGAAGGCACCCTGGAGAGTCTGCCTGCCTGTTTCTCTGCATCCCCTCTGGAGCCTTGAGGGCCCAACGGTTTCAAACTACAGGAAAAGAGAGTCCACTTGAACATTAGGAAGAACTTCATGATGGTTAGAGCTGTTCGTCAGTGGAATCTGCTGCCACGGAGGGTGCTGGAGTCTCCTTCTTTGGAGGTTTCTAAGCAGAGGCTGGAGGGCCATCTGTCAGGGGTACTTTGATGTGAGTTCTTGCATGGTAGGGGTTTGGACTGGGTGGCCCTTGAGGTCTCTTCCAACTCTATGATTCTATGATTCTTGGTCCCAAGAAAAGTGTCAGGGAGAGAGAGGGAGGTGCAGGAATCTGCCAGGGAGCTTGCTTGCAGGCCACAGCTGGAATGCCTCCAAGGGAAGATGTAGGAGGAGCTCCTGGAGGGAACAGAGGAAGCAGGGAAGAAATACGATGGTGTCGGAAGAGTCAGCATCCTATGGGCCAACGAGGGCCAGTGAAGGCACCTCGAGAGAGGAGGACACTTGAGAAGAAGCTGGAGAAGGGGAGGGTCCCCTGGATGGGGTCGCAAGAGAGGCCCTCCCCTTTTCGCTCTGCCAGAGACCACCCTGGCACCCACATTGTTCAACCAGTGCAGCAACAGCCACTCAGATGCAGCTGAAGTGCCAACACCAGAAAAAGCAAAAAAAGCAAAGCATGTTAGTTCTATAAACCTCCCCCTGCAGTAGTGCTTAAAGCTCTTTCTGGGCAGCTGAACTTGTTAAGGGTCATGCCAGCTGTGCTGTTAGAGATGTAGCAGCCTGGAGTCCATCTTTGGTCCTGAAGGGCTAGAAAAAGAAATGGCCAACCCTACGCCCCCCCTCCTCCTCCTTTTGGTCACCACCACCACCACCACTACCACCGCCAACCCCTGCTGGCCCCTGACTCTATTACACACACACTAAATGTGCATGTTGATTTGATGCGTACTTTCTCCAAGACTGGTCACATGACGTTTGATGTGCACTTTCTGTCCCTACGGTAGCATTTTTTTTGATGCTCTATTCACACATCGCCATGGGCCGAAAGTGCATCAAATTGCTGCTTTGAAAAGCTGTTTACTCCATCACTATTATATATACCCCGACTTAAGAGCAGCTCAACTTAAGAGCAATTTGACTTAAAAGCGAAAAACTGTTGGTGTTTTAACTGCTGCCTTACAAATTTTAGATATGGTCTGCTTGACTTACAAATTTTTTTTTATTTTTTTGATTTCTTAACTTATTTTTTCAAATTTTTAGATAGGTACCCCAACAGAAGAGTAGTTCAACTTAAGAGCATGCATTCGGAATGGATTAAATTCATAAACTGAGGTACCACTGTATGTATGTATGTATGTATGTATGTATGTATGTATGTATGTATGTATGTATGTATGTATGTATGTATGTATGTATGTATGTATGTATAAAGCAGAATAACAAAAATGTGCAGTTACAACGCCCCCACTTACTTTTGATGCACACTTTAATTCCCCGAACGTGCTGGTCAAAAAATTACTACCAGATTGGCAAGGATCAGGAAAATGCTGTGGGTGGTGCTTCAGGAGGTGTGGCAGAGGCATTTTTTTAAGTGCATCATGGTGGGGACCAGTACTCCAGATGCGAATTTACAAAATTAAAAAATGTGCTTTTTATGTGCAGTGTGATAGGGGCCCTAGGAATAATGCACTTCCACAATGCCATAACGAATCGTCGGGAGCAGCCGGTGGAGAAGGATGATTGATGGCATTCAGCACTGGTCAGCCTTGGCATGTTTGTCTGTAACTAAAGCTACAGTTTCAAAACTTTAAATGTGTTTCTCCAGCTCGTAAGGGGGGAAAATAGGTTCGGGGGGGACGGACGGAAAGGAAGCTTATTTCATACTTGGGGCACAGCCTTCTCTCAACAGCCTTAAGAAATCTCGTGGCTGAAACCACAGCTTGCAAAAAAAAGCTGCCATTGTTACCATTCCAGGGCCTCTATCATACTGTGCGAAAAAAGCGCATTTTTTATTTTTTAAATTTGCATCTGGTGTACTGGTCCCCACCATGCCTGTGCCGCACCTCCTGAAGCGGGACCTGCTACATTTTCCTGATCCTTGCTCCTCTGGTAGCAATTTTTTTATCTGCATTTTCGAAGAATTGAAGTGCTCCTCAAAAGTAAGTGGGGGCATTGTTAGTGCGCATTTTCTTGTTATTCTTCTCAATGTATTGGTATTTTCTTAAATTTGTTGCTCTTTAAAATAAAAAAGTGGATTGCTGGTACAGGAAAACAAACAAACAAAATGCTTGTCATGTCCTCCAGCAGTAAAACTAGAAACCCGGCATGCTGGTAATCGAAGCGTATTAATAAAAAAATTATCTATAGAGTAAAAGAATATAACAGTGACGGAGAAAACAGCTGTACAAAACAGCAATTTGATGCACTTTCAGCCCATGGGGATGCATGAAGAGCACCAAATGTCACATGACCAGTCTTGGAGAAGGTACGCATCAAATCAACATACGCATTTAGTGCGTGTGTGAGAGAGGCCCAGGAGCCTTGAAGTAATGGCCAATCATTACAGTTATAATATTTTAAAAGGAACTCATTTGTTTCTCAGTTGTCCATTGTAACTAGTTGCTTTAAAAATCTGAATGCTACAAGCAGCTCCACGGTCCTCTTCTGCTCCATGCCGCCATGTCATCTCTGCCCTCCTTAGTATGGGGAACATGAAAAGCTGGGTGTGTGTTGTGTCGTTATAGTCGTGACCGACTCTTCGTGACTCCATGTCCATGGAATTTTCTTGGCCGGAATACTGGAGTGGCTTGCCAGTTCCTACTCCAGGCGCCTACAGCCCCTGGTATTCCCTGGTGGTCTCCCATCCAAGTACTAACCAGGGCTGACCCTGCTTAGCTTCCGAAATCAGGCAAGATCGGATATGCTTAGGGCATCTAGGCAGCTGAAAAGCTGGGTAGCTCAGCCATTTAGGTATCTGGCTGCAGAGCCAGAGATTTGGAGTTCGATTCCCCGCTGGGCCTCCTGTGAGTACAGCGAGACTGGGTGGCTTTGGGCAAGCTGCACAGTCCCGGGGCAAACTCAGAAGTAGAGAAGGGGAAACCATTTTTGAATCTCCTCTCCCTGGAAAGCCCTTCGAAAGGTTGCCATCGGCCAGAACTGACTTGACGGCACATGATTATTCTTGTCATAGAGTAAGCTGAGATGAAGCACGCTGAGCTGAAAACGCCGCTGACCCATCCTTTTAAAAATCTTTCCACTCCTTGAGATGCAAAAGGATCAAAACTTTTTTCTAGCAACACATTCCAGAAGAAAGAGGCATCACCACTGTCAGATGCTGTCTGTTTCCCCAGCAGGGATTCCTGGTATTTCTGTCTTTCGGCTGCAAGACGAAGAAAGCAGAAATAGCCAAGGTTTTCTACCCTTCATTCTCTGAGAGGCATCTTGTCACCCCTCCTGTGCTGCTAGATATGGGATTAAAAACAAGAGGAGGTGCTAGTGTCAGTCTGCAACTCTCTCAGCTGCCTTTGGGAACTTTTTTTTTTAAAGCAGAATGTGACAATGGCTGCTATCCCACGGCCACTAAAAACCGCTTCACACTGCTTGAAGATGCGGTTAATAAAATTGTGTCCCCATGGCCAGCAGGCTTAAATGGAAAAAAATGCAACCACACCCACTTAAGCTTTGCAAGTACCTGGTCTCGAGGTGGTACAAAGCTTGTCTCCGTTCCGATATGGATTTTTAACCGGTACTTGAATCCGTGAGGACTCAGAAAATCTGCATCAAAACCTTTTCGTTCCACAGTGTTGCGGTTCCTGCTCGTGGGAACACAAAAGATGTGTTTCTTTAAACTGCACCCGTGGGGATACAGGAACAGCATTTTCAAACCATGTGACTGTTCCAGGTGGAAATCATCTTTGCGCTAGTATAGTCATTGGGCAACGTCATCAACCACAACCACAACCACAACTTAAATACCATCCCATTGTGCTTGAACCCTCTTGGGGGCGGACTGTTTACACCATAATTCAGCATGGAAAGCTTTGCACCCCAGCGAGCTGAGTTCTTGTTGTACTGACCTCGGAAGGATAGAAAGCAGAGTCCCCTTTGAGCCGGCTACCTGAATTCATCCGGATCAAACTCAAGTTGTGAGCAGAGGCTCGAATGCAGTACTGTAGTTTAACCACCTCAGCCTGGGAAAACATAAGAAAAGGCAGGAAGCTCCAGATGGAGAGGGGCCAATGTTCTGTTCCCACAGTAGGGATGGGATTTCTTGGCACTGCCAATCCCACAATTTGTCATTCTGGGTGTTCTCCCTGACACAGACGGAGAGATGGACAGCTAAATGTGACTCTCCTAGGAGAAACGCCTCTATTTTATTTTTATGTTTTCCTCCTTGATTATTATTATTACCTTATGATTATTATTATTTTCTTTTTGTCATTATATTGTTGCTTGTTATTATTGTTGATGCTGTAAACTGCCCGGAGTTCCTTTGGAAGATGGGTGGTATATAAATAATAAAATAAAATAAAATAAAAAAATAAATATTGGGAGGCCAAGTTCTGTCCCAGCTTCCTGCTCTTGTTCCAGTGCTAGCCGGAAACATTCCATCTGAGCAGGAAGCATGGATGGGTCTTGTTCGAGGTTGTCCTCTGAGCTTTCCAGCAAAGCCCTTGCTTTCCAGGTGGACCCCATTGAGGTGTCTGCCTGCCAGGTAGAACCCCAGAATGGATACTTGTGACACTGGCAGGCCCAGGAAATCCAAACAGCCCTGAGAAACTTACAAACAACATGCTCCTGGTCTAGTTCCATGACAATGTCTGCTTTTGCCTTCCCAGTTGCAAATTTGCAGAGTTTGCGAATTGTGTTGAACTTCGTGGATCGTGCTTCCATCCCAAATGGGCAATTTGTGAACTGTGTTGAGATTCCTTAGAACTGGCTTGAGACTCGAGCAAAATGGCAAATGCACCTTTCCCTGTGACATGAAATATATCTCCTGCATTTCTGGAAGGATGGAGGACATTCCAAACATCATTTTAATATGGGGAAAATGGCGGGATGAAAGACAAGGTGGGGCAATGAGCACCCCCTTTTCCCCCATGTAGCAAGAATGCTGTTTGAACAAAGCAATCCTTTGTACTCTAAAAATCAAATGATGGTAATTTTTCTTCTATTGAATGATAGACCGGAAAATAAATGACTGGAGTTTACCTAGATTTGAAGCCTTTGTCTTCCCCTTATGTTGACGGATCAGATTTATTTAAGAGCCTGCCTCTTCTGGTCTACCCACCTGGTTCCCCCTGCCTCCCCTCCCAGCTTCCTTTGACATCCCAAACTTTATCAAAACTTTCATTGTCTCTCCACATCAGTCAAGCCTCCCCGCTGAAATTGCTTTCATTGAGATGTCTCCACCCCTGCTGTTAGGCTTTGTCCTTGCTCAGAGGTTTCAGGTGAAAACATTTCTCCTGGCTGACAGGCTGGGGAGGTGAAATTGGGAGGGCAAGAGAACAGTACAGGTTAGCAAAGCAATATGCCATCACGTAGAGCGATTTAGCTCAGATCACGAGGAGGCTGTCTTAAAGGTTTTGAGAGCCCTGGCATTCTGGCATTACCAAAGCAGAGGGTGTGTCATTTTCTAAAGATCTTGCCGCTCGCCATGTCACATCGGCATCTGCGTTTTCCTTCCCCTTCCTTGGTTTAACTGTGAATAGAGATGGGCACGAAACGAGCAATTTTTCGTTTTCATTTTCATTTTTTCATTTCGTTACATAACGAAACGAAAAATGAATTTTCTCTCCAAAATGAAACAAAATGAACCGAAACAACAGAAATTTTGTCGTGCGTTTTGTTTTTGTTGCGGCAAATACATTGAACTGTAATGAATGCTAACGAAACAGCAATTTTTTGTTTTTGTTTTTGTTTTTTTTGTTTCGTTATGTAACAAAACGAAAATGAATTTTTTTGCAAAAAAATCACGAAAAACAAAAACAAACCGAAAACTGACCCCTAAACGACAAACGACAAACAAAACACCATTTTTTTGAGTCGTGCCCATCTCTAACTGTGAAGATGAAGGTCATTTGTAGAACTGGCTTCCAGAGCTGCAGCGCTGGAAAGGACCCTACAGATTATTGAGTCTGGCTCCTGTCCAGGAGGTCCAACAGGGAATTGAACTCCCAGCTTCAGGCTCTACAGTCAGATGCCTATAACCCTGAGCTACCGAGCAGTTTTTCTTTCTTGAATGGCTTGTTTTTCTCCTCTTTCCACTTTTTTTCGGGAACACATCCCTACCTTGGGGTTGATTCTCTTTTGGGAGATCCATGTTAGAGAAAGAGACAGACAGACAGAGATACATAGATGTTGTGTTTTATCACTCTGAGCTGGCTGAATAGCTCAGTGGCTTAGGCCACTGGCTGAGGAGCCAGAGGTTGGGGGTTCATTTCCCCACTGGGACTGAGCGTGATGATCCATAGAGTCCCTCCCAGCATTGGAGTTCGATGATGATTATGATGATGATGATGATGATGATGATGAGGAGGAGGAGGAGGAGGAGGAGGAGGAGGAGGATTAAGTTACAGCAGGATAGCCTACATATCCAAGAATTCTGAGGCTAGATTGCCAATGACAAAGGACTATGGGAGTTGTGGTTCAACAAACATCTGGAATGCCAAAGATTCACCACCAGTGTGTTACAGAATGCAGAAAAGTGTATCAGAGCTCTCTTATAGAGAATCTTAAGTACCTCACCAAACTACATACCCCAGCATTCTTTAAGACAGACACTGAATATTGTTGGAATATGGCAAGATCTACATTCCAGACATTACGGGGGTTAATGTGAAGTGGGCCTCCCCTGGAACTATGAACCAATGAGTCCTGTTTCTTTTACCAGTCAGGCTGTAGAAAAGGAGGTGTCTTAGCCTGTTCTCACCCCCTCTCTAACCCATACTTCATTCATGCTGATTAATTGAGCGAGGCAGAGACTGTGAGCACTTGCCTTGAGTTTATGGGCATTGCCCGAGCTACCTTCACCCTACTTGCTTTTACTTCATTTGGGGCAGCGACGGTTTTCAGCAATAGAGGGGGAACGAGGTGGTGCGGCTGTGGCATGGCAAGGTGGGAGGGGGGGAAATGAGCAGTGTGTGAGTGTGTGTGCACATGTGCAGGGCAGGCGGGCATGCTTGTGGGCACACTTGAATGCACATGTGGGCGGCCAGTGGGCCATCTGTATTTGTGTACGCCTCTCTCCTCCCTTCCCAGCAGGCGCAGGGACAAACTTGACAGGTAAGCAAAGGAGGGAGTGGAATTTACATTCTGTGCTCCTGCCCCTTTTATGCAATGGTGGGAGAATATTTTAATTAAACCTCCCTTGGATCGATTGGAACACTACTCTGAAGACCTTGTTCCTACACTCCTAGAAGATAAAAATCCTCATTTCTCTGGAGCCAATTTACTTTATTTTACTTTATTTGGAATGTATATACCACCAGCTTGTAGAAAGCAACCCTAGTTAACAAGGACAGAAACAATAAGCATTATAAGTATGATGAAAATAATTGGCAATTGCTAAATTTATTGCTGCATTTGAGCCCCCCAAAACAATTGGACCACTTTATGCTATCTAAAGATCCTGTTTGATGCTGCTCAGGGATTTCCCCCCCCCCACTTTCAGCTTCTAAAGGGGAAAAGGAATGACACCTGGAAAGCATGGATGGAGAAAAATAGGTGGGGCCAAGCATTTTCCAGTTACCTCATCAATACTGGGGTTCTGTGTACATTTTTGGGATGCATAAAGAAGAAAGATCATTTTTCATAATTATCTACCTCTTCGTTCCTTTGATATTACTTCTTTCCCATCAGAGGGTTCACAAAAGATATACATGGCCTTCTGCTTTACTTTCCTACTCTCACAACACCCGTATATAGTAGTTCGGGTCAAGAATGGGTGACCGGCTTTCGCTTTTACAGCTGAGTGGAGATTTGAACCCACACCTCAACAGTTCTGTCCCAGTTGGTTGACAGTAGAGATGGGCACGACTTGAAAAAAAAATTTTCGAGTTGTCGTTAGTCGGGCCGGTTCCGTTTCGGCTCGTTTCTGTTTTTCGCGAAAATTTGCAAAAATTAGTCGGTTCGTTTTTTCGTTTTTTCGTTGTCGTTAGTACTGGTTTGGGGAGGGGGTAGCGGGCTCCTGGAGGGAGCTGCAGGAGTCAGCCAGAGCCACAAGTGACGGACTGGCAGACTCTTTGCACCCGCTGTGTCTCACGTACTTGCATGTAGTGCAATGCAAGTAGATCTGGCTTAGGGTTAAGACGGCTTAGCGCAATGGCTAGGGTTAGGCTAGTTACGGGTGAGGTTACGGTGAGTATTGGGGTGCATCTGGGTGCCTCTCTGACCCACTTAGAAGGACAGTGTACTGGCGTATGGGTTAGGCTTAGGGTTCGGGTTTGGGCTACGATTAGTGGGCTGTTTATGCCCGATTGGCACATCCCAGAAGTCTCTGTGGTCAACCTGGCCAAGTGGCCATGCGATTGGTGGAAAATTTGCATGGTCTACTCCCATGGGAGAGCCCATCATTGCAAATGTGCAGGTGTAAAAAATAAAATAAAATAAAATAAAATAAAATCAACGGAGACTTTTTTTTTGCAAGAAAAACCCACTGCTGCTACTGTAAAAATTCAAGCATTTAAAATAGCTAATTTTCGCATGTTTCTGTGGTGCTTTGGTGGGGTTTTGGGCAACAATTTCAAAAAAAATATTGCGGTCGCCATTTTGGATCCCCCCCACCGCATGGCAAATGGATGCGCCCCCCCAGCCTGGTACAGTCAGCAAAACCTGGCCATGCGATTGGTGGAATGGCTCCAAAACTTTGCATGGTCCACTCCCATGGGCGAGCCCATCATTGCGAACGCGCAGGTGTAAAAAAATAAAATAAAATAAAATAAAATAAAATCAACGGAGACTTTTTTTGCAAGAAAAACCCACTGCTGCTACTGTAAAAATTCAAGCATTTAAAATAGCTAATTTTCGCATGTTTCTGTGGTGCTTTGGTGGGGTTTTGGGCAACGATTTCAAAAAAAATATTGCGGTCGCCATTTTGGATCCCCCGCACTGCATGGCAAATGGATGCGCCCTCCCAGCCTGGTACCAGCAGCGCAGCAGTAGCAATAGCCAAGGAGAGGGGGGCGGGGAACCCCCCCCCCCAAATAAAACACCCTTCTGGCCTGGTAGGTGCCCTCAGACAGTTTTCGCCTACTTTTAGGGCCGGGAATCGGGTTTTTTTTTAACTTTTAAAAACTTTTTTTCTGTGCCGCTTGGCATTGCGCGATGCAAGTAACGAGCACGACAAATCAGACCAAATTGTTCGTTCGTCGGTTCGAGCTCGAATTCTGGCGGAGTAATTCCCGTTACCGTTTCCGTAGAGTAACGGAAACGACTAACGGAAACGGAAACGGGAATACCGCTAAGTCGTGCCCATCTCTAGTTGACAGCACAGACTGTCCTTTCAATATCTTCCCAGAGATGGTATGAGCCAGTGTTGGTGAACCTATGGCATGGGTGCCAAAGGTGGCACTCAAAGCCTTTTCTGTGGGCACCCGACATCGCCCCTTCCCAGCCACCTGTATTCAGGTTAAATTGCTGTATTGCCACTTTGCGAAAAAATAGTGGATTTTGAATCGCAGTTTGGGCACTCAGTCTCTAAAAGGTTAATCATCACTGGTATAAGAAAATGTGGTCCCTTTTAAATCGAAGGAGGAACCCTTCATTCTAAAAGGTTCTAAACCCAAACACAGCTTTCATTCTTCTGATCAACAAGGTGACTTTGTTGTCCTTATTCTATTTTTCTCCCTTTGATAGATTGCTCCAATGCAGGCATCGCTTGACAACTGTGGACCGACCCTGACAGCTGGTCAATTTCACGGCCTCCCTGCTCGCTTTCAAGTTCCTTTGTAGCAATTAAAGGAAGAAAAGAAACATCTATACCATGTATTTTATTCCCTGAGATCATTTCATCTTTATGCTGTAAAACTCCCTCCCTGGTTTTATCGGATGGCTTTTCAGTATTGGTATTGATTGCTATTTTGCCAGGCAAGGTGACTCAGTAGAAATTCGATTTTGAAGTGAGAAAGCTAGACAGAGAGTTATGCCCTTTCATGAGCCTTAACAAATACAAATGTTTATGACAATTGATTTCTTCTCCCTAGGGAGCGAAAGGATTATGATGGCATTCTTCTGTCATTGATCAGGCTAAATAGTTTGTTTTCCTTCTATTAATTTTCTTAATGTCTGACCTTTCCCTTTTCACTATAAACAAGCAAACAAGAATCTCAGGCTCCTTCCAGACACAGAGATGAAAAGAATAACCCAGGTTCAAGCATTGTCCATCACAAAACCACAACTTGCTGTTGACTGGTGGTGCCTCTAACTGGGTTTTCAAAGTATGTGAGATGCTCAAAGAGTGGGTTTATTAGTGCCATCCACCAGTGAATTTCCTTGGTTGAGCAGGGATTTGAACCCAGGTCTCCTTAGGTCCAGTGGTTCTCAACCTGTGGGTCCCCAGATGTTCCTGGACTGCAACTCCCAGAAATCCTGGCCTGTTCTGCGAGTGATGAAGACTTCTGGAAGTTGAAGTCCAGGAACATCTGAGGACCCACAGGTTGAGAACCACTGCCTTAGTCCAAGGATGGCATCCTATCACACTACACGGTCTCTCCAAGGTCGGCCTGGTTTCAACATGTGAGACAAGAGAGACGCTTTATACTACTCCCTTAGTTTATATATGTGCCTTCTGTAGGTTTGGAAACCTCTCCAGTTGACAAAATGGCTGTCTGTAAGCTTGGAATGCTTTTGGGGGGGCATGGGGATGATCTGAGGTGTTCTGGCAGCTGATCACAGCGATCTGCTGACTGAATCATCTGTTGGCCAGCCATGCTATCCTGGTGGAGATCTGCTGACCAAACAGCTGAAAGAGGGGTGAGGGGAGGGGCAGGATGAAGGAGAAACCCAGCCCCAGGATAACTAACCCAGCTAGCAACAGCTAAGTTAACTTGTGGGTTCAGCAACTGAAAATAGGAATGATTAGGAAAATGTATTTCCTCCTTTGGAAGAAGAAACCAGCTTCTGAGGTTCTTGTTCTAGGAAAATGAGACACTGAGATGGAAAAGATAATAGAATTCCTAGTTCTAACTAACTGCTTCCTTGCTTCTTGATCCTTATGAATATCACTTGAAAGAAGGTCAGCATACATCAGAGCAGGCAAAGGGCAGTCTAGGAACTGAGAAGCTCATTCTCCCTCTTGTATACTTTCCCCCCATTCTTCAGTGGACAGAGAGTGAAGGTTCATGCAGTTACAGGGCTCTGCCAGTGCAAGGGCACAGCCACAATTATGGCAAATGATCCATCCAAAGCGAGGTTTATGGTAAGTAGACCCCAACCTTCCTAAGTTTGGAGGAGATCTGGATTCAGCTCAGTTTCAGCTGGCCTGGTGTTCTGCCCAGTTGACCCTTGGTCATCTTGAGTCTTGACTACCACCATCCATTCACTTGATGACTCCCCATCAGGGTTGGGGTAACCCGCCCGGAGATGCAGGCAGGCAGGTGTCCAGAGATGGGGAACAGTTTAAGGTAGCCTGTTGGTGCTCAATGAAACATGAATGCGTCGGAAGGAATGGCAAAGAGCAGAAGTGGTACAAGTTTTTGTTTGCGGTGGGTGGGCATGTTGTATTTATGGAGCTCACTGCCAGGGCAATGCTTGCCACCAAATGGCACATTGTGCATAAATATCCTTACGGTGGTGGTGGTGGTAATAGGGACCTTACAGTTGCCCTTGTCCAGTTAACACCTGACACCACATTGAACAGGAACCTAGTTCACCCCATCACTCTCTACTTCACTCAAGGTAATGATGTTCTCTCTCGTTTATGGATGGGTGAGGAAGTACATCATTTCTGAAGTTATGCCACTTGGTCAAAATTGGTCCCTCTTTTGCTGGAGAGGCATGCCTTCCTTTGTGATGCCATGTAAATGGCAACACGGAGTAAAAATGGAAAACTAGAGCCTAAGCCTCCCTCTTCACATAGTCCTTATTTATTGCTTTATATGCTGCCTTTCTCCTCATAAGGGTACCCAAGGCAGCAGTTTTAAAAGCATGTCATATTTCATGTAAAAACAAACACACTATCATCTATCTATCTATCTATCTATCTATCTATCTATCTATCTATCTATCTATATCTATCTATCTATCTATCTATCTATCTATCTATCTATCTATCCATCCATCAATCCGTCCTATACCTTGTACAAAGGAATTAATTTGTTCCAAATGAAATTCTGTTAAGCGAAATTTCCTTTGTACACATTCCCCATAGGAATGCAATTTTAAAACATTAAATACTGGTGAGTTCAAAGCCAACATCCCTGAAGCAACTGACTGTTTAAATGCCAACCTAAAGAGGAAGATGTTCGCTTATTGACAGAAGGACAAGAACAATGAGGCCAATCTAGTGAAGATTTTCAGTCATCCAGGTGAGTTTATCCGGAAGTTGAGTCATGGCAACGGGACTTCTTTTTCTTGAGAGATTGAAAAGTTTCGCTGCTCATCCATGTGGCTTCATCAGACTGAGAAAAGCCAGTTGTGAGTCCTCCATTTTCTTTGGCTTTCCTCAGTCTGACAAAGGTTTTGAAGGGTTTTGAGCCCCCCCCCCAATATGAACCTGACAGCTGCCCTACCCATCTGATTGTCGGTCGATGTTCTCCACTTGCTTGTCTTGTGACGCTGGGTCCGATTTGCTTAATGTTTGCATTATTGTTGTTGTATGATTTACGCTCACTCTTTGTTTGACCTTCTTGATTGTGAGCCACTCAGAATATTTATTTATTTATTTATGGATGTATATACTGCCAAGCCTAATTCAAAGAACAACCCCAGGGGGTGAGAACAACTCCCATAGTGCTTTGCACTAATTGGGTGTTATAAAAGCCGAATAAAATAAAATAAAACATTTAATCAAAAGAAAGAACCGTGAGCTGCCTTTCTTTTCTGAGTGTCTCCAGTGCTTCCCTTCCTCATGCCTTCCCAAAACCTGTTCATCTAAGCACATATAAATCTAACCACCCTTGATTATGCTACCTTTAGGAAATATGCACATGGGCCAAGCCTGGTTTTGCTGGGAGCAATGTTTTCCTGACTTGTGCAAGCCTGTAGCTTGGGAAACGTCTAATTGGAACTGGATGCGCCTAGGGACAAATTGAGAGTCCCCAATGAGCCAGGTTTTCTTCATCATTTACACACGAGAAAGCACAGAGTCAGCAGGACTCAGTTCAATGCTACTTGTACTTTAGATTGCCTTTTTCATGGATGCTTTGCCATGCTGCAAAATGTTACGCAGAATCAGAGAATCATAAAACTGTGACATTGGAAGGCACCTACAAGGCCATCAACTCCACCCCTCTGCTTGAGGCAGGAATACAAATCAAAGCAGATCTGTGAGGTGGTTGTCCATATTTCTCTTGAATGCCTCCAGTGTTGGACATTATGCATTATATCATGTATATTGTAAACCACAGGTTATCCATTCTTGGGCTAAATCATAAGTACAGCTAAGTAGATGTAACAACGTACAGCGGTACTCCGACTTAAGAGCAGCTCAACTTAAGAGCAATTCGACTTAAGAGCGGAAAACTGTTGGCATTTTAACTGCCGCCTTACAAATTTTAAATATGGTCTGCTCGACTTACAAATATTTTTCCATGTTTTTCATTTTTTAACTTATTTTTTCAATTTTTAGATAGGTACCCTGACTTAAGAGTAGTTTGACTTAAGAGCATGCATTCAGAATGGATTAAATTTGTAAGTCGGGTACCACTGTACGTCTTACTTATCCCATGTTGTAAACTGCCCAGGATGGCTTTTAGCCAGATGGGTGATTTTGATATATAAATTGAATAAATGAACGAACAAACAAACAAATGAATGAATGAACAAACAAATGAACAAATGAACAAACATCTCTCCCATTTATATCCTGGTGTAAAATTCATTTTATTTATTTTTATATTTCTATACCGCCCTATTTTCCTGAACAGAAAACTCAGGGTGGTTAACAAGTATAACATACAAGAAGTAGTACATGATGCCACAAGGGACCATCAGGATGATAAGCGAAATACCTTATTTACATTTACCAGTAGAGATGGGCACGAATAAAAAAAATGGTGTTTCATTTGTTGTTTGTCATTTAGGGGGTTCGTTTCGGTTCGTTTCCATTTTTCACACATTTTTGCAAAAAATTCGTTTTTGTTTTCATTCATTTCGTTACCATTTCATTACCATTTATTTCATTTTTTGTGATTTTTTTTTAGCATTTAAAGCAGTCCAATGTATTGCCGTAACGAAAACGAAACGGACGACAAAATTTCTGGTGTTTCTGTTTGTTTCGTTTCATTTTGGAGATAAAATTCGTTTGTCATTTCATTGTGTAATGAAATGAAAAAACAAAAACGGAAACGAAAAATTGTTCGTTTCGTGCCCATCCCTATTTACCAGTGCTGGGCGCATGGCGAGCACCGTCATCTTAGAACTGCAAAGCTAGAAGTATCTCTATGGATCATTGAGTCCAGACCCTGTCCAGGAGTCCCAGTGAGGAATCGAACTCCCGACCTTTGGCTCCACAGCCAGAGATCTATGCCACTGGGCTATCCAGCAGTTTTTGTCTCATTCTTGTTCTGGACTCTATGGACATGAAGGATACAACAAGCCTCCAGGAGGTTTTCTCTGGTTTTTGAGACAGCCTGTCGGACTGGAGAAAAAGTGATTTGGTGAGACTTCTCCAAATCTCCCCAAATTAAAAGAACAAACAGTGGGAAACAGCAATCGGCAGATCCACCCTCCTTCCATTGCAGTTTCTTGTACCAGACAAGTTGGGTACAATCGGTTTCATGTAGCCCAGTGAGTTGGAGACCTCATTGAGGAGCCAGATTTTGACCGTTGGATTCCCTACTGGGCCTGCTGGTGATGAAGCCAGCCTGGGCAGCCTTGGACAAGCTGCAGAGTCTCAAGGCACCCCTGGAAAAAGAGGAAGAGAAACCACTCCTGAATACTCTAGGTCAGTGTTGGCAAACCTATGGCATAGGTGCCAAAAGTGGCACTCGGAACCCTTTCTTTGAGCCCCCAACAACACCCCTTCACAGCCACCTCTCTCTGTGTGTGTGTGTCGTTACAGTCATGACTGACTCTTCATGACCCCATGTCCATGGAGTTTTCTTGGCAGGAATACTGGAGTGGTTTGCCAGTTCCTACTCGAGGTGCCTACAGCACCTGGCATTCCCTGGTGGTCTCCCATCCAAGTACTAGCCAAAGCCAGCTCTGCTTAGCTTCCAAAATCAGACGAGATTGGATGTGCTTAGGGCATCTACACAGCTATTCAGATTAAATTGCTGTATTGGCACTTTGTGAAAAATTAGTGGGTTTGGAATCACATTCTGGGCCATCATTGCTCTAGAGTGGTGGTTCTCAACCGGTGGGTCCCAGATGTTCCTGGACTGCAATTCCCAGAATCCTCTACCACTCGCTGTGCTGGAAGGGGTTTCTGGGAGTTGCAGTCCAGGAACATCTGGGGACCCACAGGTTGAGAACCACTGCTCTACATCTACAATACCTTAGAAAGGCTGCCGTCAGTCAGAACTGGTTGGATGGCCCATGATTATTATTTGTTTCATATAAATTGGAGAAAGAAGGATGCACCTAGCTAGGAGATCTTGATGAAGAGTTATCTTTGGCGTCAGCCCATTTGGCCGAGCCCAGTTCCGAAAATGGTGGCCAACTTCTCCTCTGGGGGGGGGAGGAGATGCTGGTGTTAGCTTGTGGAGCTGACAGGGTTTGCTACATGTCAGGATTTGCGAAGGTGAAAAGGACCCCCCCCCCAAGCTCTTCTGGCACCTTTCCCTGGAACACCAGCTGCTCCAGCGGAACAAAGAGGCAAGCTTGTTCCATGGGGCTCCCCCGGGCTGGTAGACTGGAATGATATGTGCTTTGTGTTTTTTGTGTATACAAGAAACGGTGTGGCTTACAGGTGACAACAGCATTTAGGCATCTCTGGGTCTCTAGCGTCTTTTAAAATAGAGCACTCTTTTTTTTAAAAAAAATATAGTGGAATGGAAATCTGCTTCAGAGTCTTGAAACCACAAACCATTTCAGGTGCTAATAAAAACTCACTGAGTTCTATTCCTTCCTTCCTGTCTTTCTTCTCCTAACAAACTTCCTCCATGTAGGAAGCCTTGTGTCACAGTGGTTAAACGGCTGTACTGCTGCTAAACCTCTGCCCATGACCTGAGGTTCAATCCCTCAAGGTTCGCTCAGCATTCCATCCTTCTGCGGTTGGTAAAATGAGTACCTCGCTTGCTTGGGGCTTGGGGGCAACGTTTAGCCTTCACAATTAAATTATAAACCACCCAGAGAGTGCTTTATGCACGATGGGGCGGTATATTTTATTTTATTTTACTTTATTTTATTTATTTATTTATTTATTTATTTTTACAACTTATATGTCTCTGGGCGACTTCCAATCAAAGAATTAAAACAGTTAAAAACATCAAATAGCAATAAATAGTAGAGATGGGCACGACCAGGAAAAATTACGTTTCGAGTTGTCGTGTGTCGGAGCCGGCCCGTTTCGGCTCATTTCCGTTTTCCGCGAACTTTTTCAAAAATTTGTCATTTCGTTTGTCGTTTTTTTCATCTGTTGTTAGTACTGGTTTTGGGGGGGCGGGCTCCTGGAGCCACCTCTCTGGGGTGGGTGCCTCCTCTGGCCCGCCATGAAGGGAAAGCAGGCTCCTGGAGGCACCTCTCTGGGGTGGGTGCCTCCTCTGGCCCGCTACAAAATGGCATGCATAGCCAATTGGATATGCATACCATTAAGTTGCAGTTGCAGTAGCAGGCAGAGGCACCTCTCTTTCGGGTGCCTCTGTGACTCAATGCCTGCAGTGCACTTGGGCTGGAGAACGAAGTGAGAGAGGACCCCTACGGGCGCCCTGTGACTCACTAAGAAGGGAAGTGTACTTGCTGTAGTGCAATGCGAGTACACATCTGGCTTACTGGTTAGGGGTTAGTGCAAGGGCTAGGCTTAGGGTTACGGGTAAGGTTAGGGTGAGTTACTGGGGTGCACCTCTGGGTGCCTCTCTGACCCACTAAGAAGGACAGTGTACTGGCGTATGGGTTAGGGTACGGGTTCGGGTTCGGGCTAGGGTTAGTGGCTTTTTATGCCCGACTAGCACATCCCAGAAGTCTCGGTCAAAACCTGGCCAAGTGGCCATGCAATTGGTGGAATGGCTCCAAAAATTTGCATGGTCCACTCCCATGGCCAGCCCATCATTGCGCAGGTGTAAAAAAATAAAAATAAAAATAAAATAAAATAAAATCAATGGAGACATTTTGTTGCAAGAAAAACCCACTGCTGCTACTGAAAAAATTCAGGCAGTTTTAAAATAGCTATTTTTTTATGTTTCTGTGGTGCTTTGGTGTGTTTTTGGACCACACAATTTCAAAATAAATATTGCGGTCGCCCCATTTTGGATCCCCCACCCGCACCACATGGCATGGCGAGTTGGCGAGACGACGAGGATGCGCAGCCCAGGACAGGAGAGGGGGGGAGGCCGGGGACCCCCCCCCCAGAAACCACCCCTCTGGTAGGTGCCCTCACTCAGGCAGGCATATTTTCGCCTGCTTTTTTGGCCGGGAATCGGGGTTATTTTTTAAAACAACTTTTTTCTGTGCCGCTTGGCATCGCGCGATCGCTGCGATGCCAGGAACGACAATGACAAATCAGACCCAATTTTTCTTTAGTCGGTTAGAGTTCGAGTTCTGGCAGAGTAATTGTCGTTCTTCGTTCCGTTCCGTAACGGAAACGAGAAACGGAAACGGAAACGAGAATTTCGCCAAGTCATGCCCATGTCTAATAAATAGTTAAAACAATAATAAAAACCTTACACTAAAATCATTACACTAAAATTGCCATCAGAGGACCCACAGTCTATATTGTATCAATTAAAAAACTTCTGGAACAGAAAGGTTTTTACCTGGCACCAAAATGTCATTAGTGTTGGCGCCAGGCAGATCTCACTTGGGAGGGCATTCCATAGCATTGGGGCAGCTGCCAAGAAGGCCCTGTGTCTGCAAGCCATCCCTCTCACTTCATTGATGGATGGCTCTTTCAAGAGGGCCCCCTGGCTCGATCTTAATTGCCGGTTCATATGGAAGGAGGCAGTCCTAGAAGCAGAACACTTGTTTTTGCATGTAAGGAATCCCATGGAAAGATTAGCCAATTAGCAAAGCTTTGGGGTGGGTGGAAGGAAACGCCGACCGGCACTCCAAATGTGGCTTCGGAACAACAACAGCTGTTCATGTTGCAGAGCTGTTCTCCCTTAAGGAATGAGATGCTGGCAGATCTTGACAAGGTTCTGCACAGCAGATGTAGCCAAAGGTAAGAGGGGTCACCTCAAAGGACCCAACTGGTTGTCTGCCCCTGCCCCACAAGCCTGGGGAGCCTGGGAGGGATTGAGACTCCTGGGCCCTTAGCTAGCAGAGATGTACCATGACAGGTCAAGAAAGGGACCTGGTTCCTGATGCAAGACAGCCGGAGGAGGAGGAAGAGGGTGGATGCTGCAGGGCTCCCGGCGGGGGAGGGGGGTCAACCAGGAAGAGGAGTTGTGGGAGGAAGCAGAAAAGCATGGGTACCCCATCCTCTGCACCTGTTTACAGAGGTGTAGAGGATAAGGGGAGCCACCTCTGCCCTCCCTGCTCTTTTAGCCAGGGAAGAGAGCAGGGACCTGAGCCCCTGACACTGCAGCTCCCAGCTGATCCAACATCACCCTGCCCTTGGCATCCTTGCTGCCTGTCAGGAGATGTGGAATCTATCCCCCCCCCACACACACACCAATCTTGGTTTGATGGGGGAGAGCCAAGCAGCCACAGGTGCAGCAAAGGAGGATACAGGAGGAACAACACCATGGACCCCAGACCCTGCCACCTGCCTTTACCAGCCCTTCCTGGATTGGGACTCATCCTTCCCAACTGCTTCTCCAGACCATGACTTTTAGGGTGCCCAGTGAAGACCACTGGGGCCACATCTGGAAACTAGGTAGAACAATAGGGCCAGGAGGGGATGCTGGAGTCTCTGCTGGTGGGCATGTTTGTCAAAAGATGCCCCAAAGGTAGCTTTTCTAAAATCATCTTTAAAAAGTTACTTTTTCAAAGTTCTGACCTGCACATAGTATCTTTGTCCCACAGCTGGAAGAGGGCAGCTGAAGTCACTGGGATTTCAGTGGCCTTAAGGGCAGAAGAGGAAGCAGGTAAACTAGTAGAGCACTTAGGGGTCTAAACAAGAGTGGGGACAAGGGAACTGGATTCTTCGGGCATTTAATCACATCATCTTGTTGTGACAACACCCATTCCAACCTGAGATTAAACTGGGGATAACTCAACAAGTTTGGTGGGAGGGGAAGAATCTAACATTTTTTTCCAAGACTAATTTCAAATGACCTGAGTTTCTCCAACACTAATTTACTGCGGAAAGACAATAATGGTTGGAAGAGTAGAAGGCAGCAGAAGTGGAAGGCGAAATAGGAGAGGGAATGACTCTGTAAAAGCCACCAATCTGACTTCCCAAGAGCTGATGGTTAATGATAGGTCACTTGTTCATGGAGTCCCCACCACTGGTCAAAGGCCACTTGACAGCATGACATATGGTGGTGACAGCAAGGTTTTCCAGGGCATTCGGTTGAGTGACCGGTGGTGTACTGCTGGATGGTAGAATTATTTCAATAAGGCTGAAGGTTTGATTCTTCACTGTGCACTCTGGATCTGATGATCCTGTGAGGGTTCGATTCTTTCTAACACTGGTTCCGAACCATAAAAGAGTCCCGAATTGAATATGGAGTATATTTCAAATGGGTTTTTATTCATGTGAACATCAGTAGAACAAGAACATACGTTGTCTTCAGGCACTTGAGGTAAATTTGCAAACTTAGTTACTTTAACATTTTCAATCACTGCCTCTTCTAATGGCAACATAAACGGAGTACCTTCTTTCGAGGTAGGATTCAGAAATAGGAGTGACTGGGCAATCCCTGACCCAGACATTGCGTGCTGCAGCACGGGTTTTTGGCCCAATGAGCTACAGTGGTAGCTTGTATAAAGGAATTAATTCGTTCCAAATGAAATTATGTTAAGCAAATTTTCCTTTATACAAATTCCCATAGGAATGCATTGAAAATGGAGTGATCCCATTTTTATGTTGTACGGATTCTCCCCATAGGCAATTATGTTAAGCAAATTTCTCCTATCTCCGGAATTTTTTAGTGTTGTACAAATTTTATGTTATACAAGCTGTTTGTTATACAAGGTCCACTGTACTGGATTATCTTGCTTTCCTCTCTTCCATTCAGGATTAAACCTATCCAGGTATCCCGGCCACTTCATAGGTTTTACTTGCACTGACCACCTGAATTCATCTGAATCCCTCACTGTAAATCTCCCTCCTTCGTATCTCGGCTCCCGCTCTTCCGTTTGGGTCACAATGTCCCTCAACGTCTTTTCCCAACTGTCACTTTTATCCTCGTGCTCTAACCATCCTTCATCCATCTCCTCGCACTCCAACCAACCCTTCTCAGCTTCCTCAGATACCCACAATGCCTCTCGTTCTACAACTTCTGACTCCAATCCCTGTCCCTTATTTGTCTCACTACGTTGCTCTTTTATTTCAACTTTTTCTACTTCAGACAATATTGCATTAACATCGCTCTTTTCCATTTTCTCTTCTTCCTGGCGAATTAGACTAGACAGCTCACTCTTTTCATCACCTTCACAGATCCGTAAGGTCTCTTCCAGATCTGCAAGTCTTAAGTTCTTTGTTACTAGGCTATATAAACTACCCACATGTTCTGCACCCATGGCTATTATTTTTAGCAATGCTACCCAAATTAGATCTCACATGATAAAGATCAGCTGGATGAACAGTACCTTTGTTCCTCCCTTTGATTGATGACGTCTTGTAATGTTAATTTGCACAAGTTGTATGCCTGGAATACACATTCACAATCCCGGACACTCTTTCTTAGATTTCCTGGAAGCCTCCTTCTGCCCTCAAGTCTTCCTTAAGTCAGTGTGACCTACTTCTGAGCAAACACGGTCAAGATTGGGTCATACCAGCCTTGCCTTATACAGCTTGGAGCGTACACAACAGGGACAGATCTACTGGTTCTAAGCAATTGTTGATATCCCCATGTCCCTGCAGAGACGTTTGCCTCCTGAGAGGTGCATGTTTGCCAGGAAAGCTAGGAATTTGAAGTTCCTTAAAGTATGGCACTTGAGAGAGATGTGAGCTTGTGCAAAGCTATTTTTTAAAATGCTGATCTATCAGGAAAGGATATATGACTGATGCAGGACGTCTGGCCCCAAACGGCATTTTTGTGTCCACTGCCCATCTCAGAGAATGTTTCTTAGCATCAGCATAATCGTACAGGTGGTTCAGAGTGATACAAGAAAAACAAATACTGAGTTTATTTCTTCTCACTCTGCAACGGAGACATCTTTCAATAAATCAAGGCAAGGGCATTGAGACTTTAGTGCATTGACTACCAGATGTTAAGATCTCTGTTCTTGACTTCACCTAACAAGAAAGGCGACATGTATCTGGCTTTGTCTAAATGGAATTGAAAACAGTCTTGAATGTACAGATCAAATTGTCTGCTTGTGTGGTTGTCTATTTTGGATGAGTTTGGTGTGTGTGTGCTTGACAAGCTTGGGAAGTTGCCATTGATTCTTTATGTCTGTGAAGATTCTCAGTCATCCAGGTGAGTTTATCTGGAAGTTGAGTCATGGCAACTGGACTTCTTTTCTTGAGTGATTGAAACGTTTTGCTACTCATCCAAGCAGCTTCAGATTGATGAAGCTCCTTGGATGAGTAGTTAAACACTTCAATCCCTTTTAAAAAATATTAGGAAATACAACAACGCAAACCAACCAACCAACCAACCAACTAACCAATAAATAAAAAAGAAGACAAAAACTTTACGGCACCTCAAAGACTAGCTGCCATATTTTAATGTGATATTTCAAGGACAAGTCCACTTCTTTAGACAACTGTTTTCAACATGTACTTCAGCTGATTACCATCATTTCACTTTCTTACTGTATTGATGTTTGCACTGATAAGAACAGCCGTGCTGGAACAGGCCACAGCCCATCCAGTCCAGCATTCTGTCTCACGCGGTGGCTCACCATTTGCATCAGGGTATTCCCAAGCAGATGTCTTCACCTGCTTACGATTCCCTGCAAATGGCATTGAGAGATATTCTGCGGTGATCATCGTTTTTAGATTTCCTGTGGATTGATATGTTACTGAGTGAATTGGTATTAGGTCATGGGTTTATGTTGCATTTATTTGTTACTGTGTTGTTTTTGTTGCCAGCTGCCCAGAGTGGTCATATGGCAGGGATGGGCAGAGTATAAATAAATAAATAAATAAATAAATAAATAAATAAATAAATAAATAAATAAAAAATAAAAGCCACCAGAACAAAAGTGATTCAGATTAGTGAAAGGATACACCAAAGATCTTGTGTGTGTGTGTGTGTGTGTGTGTGTGTGTGTGTGTGTGTGTGTGTGTGTGTGTGTGTGTGTGTGTGTGTTGGTATTCACCCCTTTGGCGGGGCTAACATGAGTTGCACCCTGTGCCTATCTAATCACCTCAGAAATTCTTCATCCAATAGGGCTGTGAGAGCTGTCAGCAGCCAATCAGATCAACCAGAGGGAGGATAGAATTCTGAATCTATATAAGGGCCTGGATTAATTCGAATGCAGTGGGGATTGTGCTTTGCTTTGAAACCAATGGCTGAATGGCCCAGCCATTCTTTGTGGGTGAGATTATGGCATGTTTCTGAGCTCCGGGGAGCACGCCGACTCAAAGGGAAAACCAGTAGTTGGAAGTGCATGATAAGCTAGTCATCAGGATCAGAGCTTAGAGTTGAGAAATGTTCCTTTTTGGGACTGTGCTGGCTGTGGGATTCTGGGACTTGTAGTCCAATAAAGTAGTGTGCCAGACCACAGGTAGGCCTTGTCCTTCCCTTAAGACAGTGGTTCTCAACCTGTGGGTCCCCAGATGTTCCTGGACTGCAACTCCCAGAAGCCTTCACCACTCGCTGTGCTGGAAGTTGCAGTCCAGGAACCTCTGGGGACCCACAGGTTGAGAACCACTGTATTAAGACAAAAAGTTGCCTTTCCTCCTTCCCGAAGGACTGGCTCACATATTTGACTTTTCAACCATTCTTAACCTTACAGTACGATTTGTCTATGCCACGGTGGTGGCGAACCTTCAGCATCCCAGATGTTTTGGGCCACCACTCCCACAGTCCTTTGTCATTGGCAATCAGAATGTTCAGAATTCTGGGAGTGGTGGTCCAAAACATCGGGAGTGCCAAAGGTTCGCCACCACTGGTCTATGCATTAGGTGTCGGGAAATGGGAACATCAGTCCTTCTGCACATAAACCAGCTTCTCCAGGAGCTGACTCGCAGACCCTTGGTTGCTTGTTCCTTAATATCCATGCTTTCCTACATAGCCAGTTGAATATGGCAGGAAGCGTTCTTGAATAGCTTTTGAATGTTGATGGATGGAAATCGATCAATATGGCCTGACGGTCCTTTCCCCCATGCTAGTGCACCAGGCAGAAGGCAGTAATGTAACTTTTTAACAAAATGTATGTAATATAATATTTAACAGATTCAAAATGGTTTCTGTGTATAAATGCATAGTCATTTGTAAGACACAGGTGAATAGTATAATCACATGAAAAGATCAGAGTAATTATATCTAGGTGCCATGGATAACCGCTTAACATTGTCTGCCTATGTGTTCTCATGTGATTGGATTTTATAAGTGTTTCTCAACCTGTGGGTCCCCAGATGTTCCTGGACTGCAACTCCCAGAAGCCTCCACCACTCGCTGTGCTGGAAGGGATTTCTGGGAGTTGCGGTCCAGGAACATCTGGGGACCCACAGCTCATTGTATAAAAGGCAGGATTGTAACCCAATTCACTTTGGGGCTGCTTTTTGGTGAGATGAGGAGTTTCCCCATTACTCTGTAATATTTATGCTGTGTGTGTTTTATCGTGCTGTGTATTTGAGTATGTAATACAAGCTTTTATGCTTTTCTGCCTCCCAGCTTCAAATCTGTGCTTAGCAATTATCTTTCCACGCCACTGCATAACTCTGCTAATCTTTGAAACATTTAAAACCGAACCACTTTTTAACAGGAACTTCTTCCAGGAAGTGAGTGCCCTAAGGAAATGTGTTACAAGACAAATGCTTTGCATGTGCATATGTGGGAGTGTGTGAGAACGAGTGTGTTTGCCTCTCCCTCCCCCACTATTTGTATAAATAACACCCGTGCTGATACCAAGGCTAAACCCAGCTCATGAACAGTTGCTTGTGTTGTAACAAATGTCATGCCTGTGGAATTTCATCCTTGCGAATTCCGGCACGAACCCACTTCATCCCCGCCTCCCAAACTCATGAGGCCATCACTGGCTCTCCACTGCCTTTTGCAGCTGCCAAATGTTTGGACACAGCAAGAAGCATGCCTGCCAGTATCATGGCAATAGATGTGTGCATCCATGCAGTGGCGGCGCTTCCATTAAGGCGAACTAGGCAGTTGCCTAGGGCGCCAAAATGGAGAGAGGGCGCTGGACATCCTGCTTCCCCCCCTGCCGCTCCCGCCGCCGCTGGCCACCGCCGTCCGTCCCCCCACCGCCTGCCAGCCGCCCGTCGCTGCCCGCCCATCGCTGCCCGCCACTGCCCGCCGCCGCCCCCTGTGCCCGTCGCCGCCCCCTGTGCCCGTCGCCGTTCCCCGCCGTCCGCCGCCGCCCCACCGCCCCGCCGCCCCGCCTCCTGCCCGCCACCGCCACCTGCCCCACCCCCTGCCCCGCCCACCCCACCCACCCGCTTGCCCACCCCCACCCCCACCCCTGCCCTGCCCTGCTCCCGCCCCTCGCCTAGGGCACAAAAAAAACCTAGCACCAGCCCTGCATCCATGTACTTATTTAAACACACTTTCCCCAATCATTTTCAAAGGAGCAGACAGAATAGTCTGTTGCAGCCAAAGCATGAAGTCTGTAGACCAGTGGTGGTGAACCTTTGGCACTCCAGATGTTTTGGACCATAGCCCCCAGAATCTATCTGGCAGTAACCAAATGTTCTCTCCTGCCTCTAAAATTCAAAGGGAGGCCCTCCTCTCTGCTCAGTGCTCCTTGCCTCTCTTGTTGGAAGCAACACATAAGAACAT
Organism: Phrynocephalus guinanensis; assembly: GCA_037367245.1. Lineage (NCBI taxonomy): Eukaryota > Metazoa > Chordata > Lepidosauria > Squamata > Agamidae > Phrynocephalus > Phrynocephalus guinanensis. Next base: position 13,021,215 of record CM074751.1, on the reverse strand, counting down.
AAGAACATAAGAAGAGCCCTGCTGGATCAGGCCAAAGGCCCATCTAGTCCAGCTTCCTGTATCTCACAGTGGCCCTACCAGATGCATCTGGGAGCGGACAAAAATAGATATCTGTCTCCTGGTACCACTCCCGTGCATCTGGTCCTTGAGGTACCCCGGTTTTAAGCTTGGAGATAATACATCTCCCTCATGGCTTGTAACCTGTGATGGACTTTTCCTCCAGGAATCTGTCCAGTTCCCTTTTGAAGGCATCCAGGCCAGATGCCATCACCACATCCTGTGGCAGGGAGTTCCACGGACTAACAACGTGCTGCGTGAAAAAATATTTTATTTTGTCTGTTCTTACTCTCCCAGCCCTCAATTTGAAGGGATGTCCCTTAATTCTGGTATTTTGAAAGAGGGAGAAGAGTGTCCCTCTATCCACTTTACTCATGCCCTGCATTATTTTGTACGTTTCAATCATATCCCCCCCCCCTCAGGTGCCTTTTTTCCAGACTAAAGAGCCTCAATTCTTTTAGCCTTTCCTCATAAGGGAGGTGCCCCAGCCCAGTAATCATTTTAGTCGCTCTCTTCTGCACCTTTTCCAGTTCCACTATGTCTTTTTTGAGATGCGGAGACCAGAATTGTACACAATACTCCAGGTGTGGCCTTACTGTCATTTTGTATAATGGCATCTTATGAGGTACGTTGCTCAGAGCAGTCGTGTTGGTCCGAGCTGCTGTTGGATCTGTTCAGTTGTAAGTACATGAAATATTATATTTGTTCTCCTGTTAAGGTCTCAGAGTGAGCTATTGAGAGTGCCACTTGATGAGGAAAAAAAGGTTGTGTACTGGAGGGAACTTGAAGCTATCCTGTTTGGTGAATCCAAACACTTCTGCTGGCCAGCTAGAGGAATTTAACCAGAAATTCAAATCTTGGCAGCCTCTTCCTATAATCCCATGAGATTGGAAACCACTCTTTATTTGAGGCTGCACTTTATCCCCAGAAGTAATTCAAAAGGGCTTAAAAATACCAAATCACACACAATTAAAAATAATAAAATAAACAAGGACACCAACCCTTAAGTCCAATGGCCTCCGCTCAGAAAGAGGAGAGACATTTGATGTCAGTCTCTTTGGGGCACTGCAATGGAATTTAAGAAGCAACGGGGCAGATGGTTTATGGAGCAGTTTCGGAATTCCCCAGCTGTCTTTAAGGGCTTGGTTTTGTCTTAGGGGGGAAAAAGAAGAAAAAACCTGCTTCTTTTCCAAAGGGCTGCATACCAGGTCACTGGAGTGAAGTATGTGGAAGTCTTCTAGGTGGTCCTGCAGTGAGTTAAATTCATGGCCTGGACATATAGATGCACCCTGATAGAGCTCTGCTAATCTCCTGAGCTGTTAGGAAGATAATTGTTGGGTGATCTTTTCAGGAAGGTCAAACACATTACTGCAAAGATTCTTGGGGGGGGGACCCAAAACCAACAACAACCCTCTAGCTCATTGAAAGACCACAAAGATCACCCACCTCATCCCCCCATGACATACCACTGACAGTGTTCAGTATGTGTTGGTGGCTTGAGGAGCAGAGAGGGGTCTTTTCAGGGCCTTTTTACATGACCCCTAAGATCTGCTGGTCCCTTAAATTCGGACCAGAGATCTTGAGGGTTTGTCGCTCTCCCTGCGTTCCCACCCCCACCGCACTTCCTTGTTCTGTCTGCGTGAGGGGAGGGAGGAAAAAAAAAGGGAGAAAAGAATGCACTCTTACCTCCGGAGTGCCGGTGGAAGTTGCTCCGACCCCCCCGTCACTTCCTGGTTCCTCTTAAAGGGGCGGGAGGCAAAAAACAACAACAACAACAAAAAGAAGCGAGGAGAGCCCGGCACTCTCCACATCAAAATTTTTCACTCTCCCAGAGCAGGTACCTGAAAAGTGCGCTGGGTCACGCTTAGGTGGGCGGGGTCGCACTTAATTTTCTGTTAGCTCCGGAGCTGGTGGGGAAACATTTTTAAGCTCCGGAGCTGGGAGCCATTTGCAGCGGAGCTTAGGGGTCATGTATAAACGCCCAAAGTGACAGACCCCACTGAGCCCAAACCAGTAGTTTGGTGTGGAGTAAAAATTACACCAATGCATACAGATGTTGTATCTTTACTCAGCTAGCCTAATTTTCTTCACCAATTCCTGCACTCCCTACTATTCAAAGAGTCATTTGTATTGAATGCTGCGAACTGAAGTGTCACTCGCCACTCAAATTCTGGATACATTTTAATAATTCACTGGAGTTCTGATGAATTTTCTGTTTCTACCCCTGGATTTAGAATCCCAAGCTTTCAAATCTATAGAGGAACCCCTTATTAAGCCCCTAAGAAAGAGGAATTGTCACCCAAAGCTTGCAGTTGCTTGCTTGTTTGTTTTGAATTCTTAACATCCGATTAAAGGTATCACTGGCTCCTGAGCTTGTATTGTTTCTGTGTCCATGTGGTCTTTTCCTAATTTCACCTCAGAAAGGTGTGGACTGAGTCCCCTTTGGAGATTTTTAAGGAGAGATTAGAAGGTCATCACTCAGGGATCTTTTAGCTACAGGTGTCTTGATCTCAGTGACCCATTGAGGTCGTTTCTACAATTCTAGAATAATAATAATAATAATAATAATAATAATAATAATAATAATAATAATAATAATAATAATAATAATAATAATAATAATAATAATGGCCTAGGTTGCCAGATGGTGAAGTACACAAGTCTAATAAATAAATGATTAAACCAGGTTTCAGGTTGCATGCCACACATTATAGAACCAAAATAGTTAGACATGCAAGGAGACATCAACAGCCACCTTGAGCCCTTTTGGGGAGAAAGGTGGGAAAAGAAATATTTGAAATAAATAAATAAAATATTAAGGTTTTATGGATATATAAACAGTGGCCTAGCCCCATGGGAAAAGCTGATGATGTCATTGGCTAGCACCAGTTATATTTGCCTTCAACCCATTAAAAGTATTGTATGTATGTATGTATGTATGTATGTATGTATGTATTAGAGATAGAGATGGGCACGACTTAGCGGTATTCCCGTTTCCGTTTCCGTTACTCGTTTCCGTTACTCTACGGAAACGGTAACGGGAATCACTGCCCCAGACTTCGAGCTCGAACCGACGAACGAACAATTTGGTCTGATTTGTCGTGCTCGTTACTTGCATCGCGCAATGCCAAGCGGCACAGAAAAAAAGTTTTTAAAAGTTAAAAAAAAACCCGATTCCCGCCCTAAAAGTAGGCGAAAACTGTCTGAGGGCACCTACCAGGCCAGAAGGGTGTTTTATTGGGGGGGGGTTCCCCGCCCCCCTCTCCTTGGCTATTGCTACTGCTACGCTGCTGGTACCAGGCTGGGAGGGCGCATCCATTTGCCATGCAGTGCGGGGGATCCAAAATGGCGACCGCAATATTTTTTTTGGAATCGTTGCCCAAAACCCCACCAAAGCACCACAGAAACATGCGGAAATTAGCTATTTTAAATGCTTGAATTTTTACAGTAGCAGCAGTGGGTTTTTCTTGCAAAAAAAGTCTCCGTTGATTTTATTTTATTTTATTTTATTTTTTTACACCTGCGCATTCGCAATGATGGGCTCGCCCATGGGAGTGGACCATGCAAAGTTTTGGAGCCATTCCACCAATCGCATGGCCAGGTTTTGCTGACTGTACCAGGCTGGGAGGGCGCATCCATTTGCCATGCGGTGGGGGGGGATCCAAAATGGCGACCGCAATATTTTTTTTGAAATTGTTGCCCAAAACCCCACCAAAGCACCACAGAAACATGCGGAAATTAGCTATTTTAAATGCTTGAATTTTTACAGTAGCAAGAGTGGGTTTTTCTTGCAAAAAAAGTCTCCGTTGATTTTATTTTATTTTATTTTATTTTATTTTTTTACACCTGCGCATTCGCAATGATGGGCTCTCCCATGGGAGTAGACCATGCAAATTTTCCACCAATCGCATGGCCACTTGTACAGAGACTTCTGGGATGTGCCAATCGGGCATAAACAGCCCACTAATCGTAGCCCAAACCCGAACCCTAAGCCTAACCCATACGCCAGTACACTGTCCTTCTAAGTGGGTCAGAGAGGCACCCAGATGCACCCCAATACTCACCGTAACCTCACCCGTAACTAGCGTAACCCTAGCCGTTGCGCTAAGCCGTCTTAACCCTAAGCCAGATCTACTTGCATTGCACTACATGCAAGTACGTGAGACACAGCGGGTGCAAAGAGTCTGCCAGTCCGTCACTTGTGGCTCTGGCTGACTCCTGCAGCTCCCTCCAGGAGCCCGCTACCCCCTCCCCAAACCAGTACTAACGACAACAAAAAAACGAAAAAACGAACCGACTAATTTTTGCAAATTTTCGCGAAAAACGGAAACGAGCCGAAACGGAACCGGCCCGACTAACGACAACTCGAAACATTTTTTTTTCAAGTCGTGCCCATCTCTAATTAGAGATGGGCACGACTAGGGAAAATGACGTTTTCGAGTTGTCGTGTGTCGGAGGCAGTCCGTTTCGGCTCGTTTCCGTTTTTCGCGAAATTTCGCAAAAACTAGTCGGTTCGTTTTTTTCGTTTTTTTCGTTGTCGTTAGTACTGGTTTGGGGGGTAGCGGGCTCCTGGAGGGAGCTGCAGGAGTCAGCCAGAGCCACAAGTGACGGACTGGCAGACTCTTTGCACTCGCTGTGTCTCACGTACTTGCATGTAGTGCAATGCAAGTAGATCTGGCTTAGGGTTAAGATGGGTTAGCGCGAGGGCTAGGGTAGGCTAGTTACGGGTGAGGTTAGGGTGAGTATTGGGGTGCACCTCTGGGTGCCTCTCTGACCCACTTAGAAGGACAGTGTACTGGCGTATGGGTTAGGCTTAGGCTTAGGGTTCAGGTTTGGGCTATGATTAGTGTGCTGTTTATGCCCGATTGGCACATCCCAGAAGTCTCTGTGGTCAACCTGGCCAAGTGGCCATGCGATTGGTGGAAAATTTGCATGGTCCACTCCCATCATTGCGAATGTGCAGGTGTAAAAAAATAAAATAAAATAAATAAAATAAAATAAAATAAAATCAACGGAGACTTTTTTTTTGCAAGAAAAACCCACTGCTGCTACTGTAAAAATTCAAGCATTTAAAATAGCTAATTTTCACATGTTTCTGTGGTGCTTTGGTGGGGTTTTGGGCAACGATTTCAAAAAAAATATTGCGGTTGCCATTTTGGATCCCCCGCACTGCATGGCAAATGGATGCACCCTCCGAGCCTGGTACCAGCAGCGCAGCAGTAGCAATAGCCAAGGAGAGGGGGGCGGGGACACCCCCCCCCCAATTAAACACCCTTCTGGCCTGGTAGGTGCCCTCAGACAGTTTTCGCCTACTTTTAGGGCCGGGAATCGTTTTTTTTTAACTTTTAAAAACTTTTTTCTGTGCCGCTTGGCATTGCGCGATCGCCGCGATGCAAGTAACGAGCACGACAAATCAGACCAAATTGTTCGTTCGTCGGTTTGAGCTCGAATTCTGGCGGAGTAATTCCCGTTACCGTTTCCGTAGAGTAACGGATACGAGTAACGGAAACGGAAACGGGAATACCGCTAAGTCGTGCCCATCTCTGGTATGTATGTATGTATGTATGTATGTATGTATGTATGTATGTATGTATGTATGTATGTATGTATGTATGTATTAGGGATGGGCATGAAATGCCAAAATGGCATTTTGTTTCATTCTTTGTTTCTCCCCCTCCTGTTCCATTTCATTTATTATGAAATGAATTTTTAAAAAACATTTGTTTCGTATTTCATTTGTTTCATTTTGCTTCCCCCCCCCCATGCCGACCAGCTGGCCCGCGGACTGCGTCAGCACATTTTTTAATTTTAATTTTTTAAAATTCTTCTCGTGCTGACCAGCTGGCCCGTGGGCCAGGTTGGTGCATTTTTTTTACCCATGGCGGGGTGGCGGCATTTTACAGAGGAAAAGAAATGGTTCGTTTTAATGGAAAGAACAACTGTTTTGTTTCGTCTGTAACAAAATGCTGCTTCATCGTTTTGTTTTTTCTCATTTTGTTACGTAATGAAATGAGGAAACAGCATTTCATTTTTCATTTTGTGCCCATCCCTAGTATGCATCTACGTATACATGCATGCACTGATCAGATGAGTAGCATTGTGGTGGCAGAGGCTGCAGGCAGCAGCGTGGCAGTGATTGTGGTAGCTGGACCAGGTAAGGAGGTGAGGGGGGGATGGGAATGCAGGGAGGAGGCAGGCAGCAGAGGAAAAGGAGGAGAAAGGATGGGGGTTTGGAGATCACCTCAGGTCCAAAGCACAACAGGGGAAGAGGGGAAGTTGAGGTGGTTTGTGGTTTTTACTTTACCAATTTCCCAGTTTGTGCCCACCTCTACTTTTATTTATTTATTTATTTATTTATTTATTTATTTATTTATTTATTTATTTGATGCACTTTTATACCGCTCCTTTTTCCATAATGGAACTCTTGGCGGTTTACTTTATTACTTTTTGGAAGGAACGCTTTCTAGCTTGGCACCTCCCGCAGGTCACCTTAGTTGAACTGCCTCGGTTTGACACTCATTTCCCGTCACCATTTTGGCCATCCCAAGAGGAGCCAAATATAAACTCTTTTGGAGAGCCACAATATCGCTTCGAGATAGAGCAGTCATTAAAGGTCTGGCTGGGGATGAAATAGGAACAGAAGGCGGTCTTTCTCCCTCTTCCCCAGTCTCGCAGGACTCATCCAGTGTGGTCCTGACTCCTGATGATACCAGGCAGAGGGCGCAGACTCCCTGCAAGATTAGCCCTGCCACCACCCCTGTGTCATGGTGCTTAGTTTTTTTTTGGGGGGGGGGTGGAAAGTGGATGTACCCTCACCAGTCAGGAGGGGTGTTCCAATACCCATCCAGGTTGCTGGCTTGCTTTTCGGGCTGCCCTCGGTGGCAAGCCGAACATGACAGCCTTAGTTCGCAACCACACTTAACTTGAGAGTTAATCCTGCCCCGATCTCTTTATTTATAACATTGCCTAATGTTATAAATAAAGAGATCTGGAAAGGATTAACTCCACAAGTGAGCCCTTGTGACGGAAAGGTCTGGGTGGTGAATTGCGAACTGAGTGAAGAGCTCTGAATAGAGATGGGCCCCTCACGAAAAACGACATGCTGTTTTGTTGTTTTGTAAGCTTTCGAAACTTTACGAAATGAAACTAAACAGGAAACAGTGTTTCATTACGAAATGAAATGCTTCTTTCCCCCCTTTTAAAATGAAACATTTCATTAGTCTATAAAATGGCTCCCTTTTAAAAAGCTACCCACCAAATTTGGTGCCTTTAGAACCCAGGTAAGCCATTCAATAGAGCAGTGAATCATCTTGTTATTGTTTCATTTTGTTACAAATTTTTAAACAAAATTTCATTTAAAAACAAAATGAAACGAACTGCTAGTAGAAATAAAATGAAATGAAACAAAACTCTATTTTTCCATTTTGTGCCCACCCCTAGTCCTGAATCATTTAAAGTCAAAGCTGATCCTTCACCATCCACCGTAAAAAATAATAATCCAAGAGTCCAAGACTCATTCGTTAGCAATTTTAGTGACCTGATTCAGTCACGGACCTCATCTCCCCACATTTGCTAGCTCTGCTGTAAACTAATACTAATGTGAGCTGGTTTTTCCACCCTCCCGACCCCTACCCTCAAATACCCACCTACCCTTTCTAGCACCCTTTTTCTGATCAGCTCCTCTCCAGAATGCAGACAGTGTGGCTTTAAGGGGTGGGGAGGCCTTCCCTAGCTGGAAACCTTAATCTGTCTTTCACTACTCAACACCTTCCTTCATGAGTTCATTTAAACCCTGCCAGACATTACAGGAACAGATCTCAGCCGGGAGTTATCTGCTTCTTAAGTCACTCTTTTCTGTAGGTGGCAGAAGGAACTGCAGAGCCACCACCAGCAAAAAACAAAAAAAAACCCTTGTTGGTTCCCATAGCAATTGAATGCAACATGATTCATAATATTGCACCGTCCTTCGAGCCATCCTATTTGCGGCAGGCTTCTGCTGCCCGTTTCTCCACCTGTTAATACCAGAAGATATTCTGCGATTATGCACGCCAACATTTAGAAGAGGCACCCTCACACTTCCAGTGGTTCCCAGGAGTCTCAAGAAATAAAGACATGGGACACTATTAACACCCTTTAAAAGAAGCCCTTTAAAGCAGGCTATTTTTTTTGAGGCTAAGTACCAACATCAGCCTTTTGTTACTGTCCATGGACTGAACATCAACAACCCACATCAGCTCCAAAAATAATCTTCTGCATTGTGTCCCTGCTGCTAGTGCATTTCAGAAATGAAAAGTGAAGGGGATTGGGGGGGGATAGTTCTCCAGAGGGTGTGAATTGGTCTCACCCTGATCTTTTTTTCACTTAGGAACTCCAGCTTTCCCTGTGCATTGGGGTGATGTCAGAGTCAAGGAAAGACTGCCTCTGATTAAAGACTCCCTGTGTCAATTTTGGAGTGAGCATGACTCACACACAAGTTGGCATCCTCTGACAGCAACCTGCTGCTTCCCATCAGGCAGGCGGAGCTATGCAACAGGATACTGCCCAAAGGGCTGCATCTTAGAACAGCAGTGTTGCAAGGGACCCTATGGATCATCATGTCCATTGAACTCCAAACTTCCAGGTCCACAGCCTCACTTCTTCTTCTGAACAAAGAGAACAGTTTTAGAATCTTTGGGGTGGGGTGTGGGGTGGGGGGGAAGGGAAAGAAGCCAAGGACCTGAACAACCTAACACATAGTTTGGCCTTTAGAGGGTGCTTTAGGTTGTTGGAAGGAGAGACAAAGTGGCCAGATCACCTATTGAAGATCAGCATATCAGTGTATTCTTGTGATGTTCAACAGTTGCTGGTTTGGGTGGGGGAAATTACATTTCTGCTTTGACACATAGGCCTCCTGAACCTCCATGTGTATGAATTATAGTCAGAACCTGGAAATGTTCTGCATCTGGACTGCAGCTCCCAGAATGTCATTGCGAATGTGGCCAATGACTCTGCTGGCTGGGAATTAGGGGACGTGGGCACCAAGAAAAATAATTTCTTCCAGGCTTTGAACATTATACCTTTCTTCCAAGGAACTCAAGTGGGGGTGTGGGATGAGAATCTTCTCCCCATTTTAATCCTCACAACAACCCTGTGAAGTAGATCAATATTTGAAAGGATGTCATATTGACAAGGGAACAGGTTTGTTTTCTATGGCTTCAGAGACTAGGAATCGGGGCAATGGTCTCAAACTACAGGAAAAGAGATTCCATGTGAACATTAGGAAGAATTTCATGACGGTTAGAGCTGTTCGGCAGTGGAAGATGCTGCCACAAAGGAGGGTGGTGGGGTCTCCTTCTTTGGAGGTTTCTAAGCAGAGGCTGGATGGCCATCTGTCGGGAGTCCTGTGATGGGGGTTCCTGCATGGCAAGGGGTTGGACTAGATGGCCCTTGAGGTCTCTTCCAATTCCATGATTCTATGATCCTATAGTTCTGTGATCAATGTGAATAGCTCAAGAGGTAAAGAAGCAATGAATACCTCTCAGTTGAATCCTTTCGCTCAGCAACATCCCAGTTTCCTCCCAGGGCACGAAGAAAGGCATGACTCACTCAAATAAATTTGGCCTATAACTGCGATCTCGGCTTTTCTCCCTCGATCGTTTGCACTCACGTGGGCACTCCGTCGCCCATGGGAGTGTATCTCTTGGCTGGCTTACATTAACACGACTTTGATATCCGACATAAAACTGGAATTCATGGTGGCTATCGAGCGCACCATCAAGGCTATTTAAATTCATCCCACTCTTTCCTTCCTGCTTGGATTTCTTCTCTGCGGACTGCCAAGAACACTTCAATATCTGAGAAGCAGGTTGCCAAACCACCGCCATCCTGGGTGGCCCATCAGCGTCACGACACTCCCCCAGTAGATTGGGACCTGATAGCGTTGCTAATTTCAGGCAACAAGACATGCCTGGTGATCACATAGAATCATAGAATCATAGAGTTGGAAGAGACCCCCTGCCATACAGGAACCCCCATCACAATATTTCCAACAGGAGGCCATCCAGCCTCTGCTTTGTGGCAGCTTATTCCACTGCCGAACAGCTCAAACTGTCATGAAGTTCTTCCTAATGTTCAAATGGAATATCTTTTCCTGTAGTTTGAAACCATTTCCCCGAGTCCTAGTCTCTGAAGCCATGAAAAACAAACCTGTTCCCTCTTCAATATGACATCCTTTCAAATATTTAAACATAGCTGTCATATCTGCTCTCAGTCTTCTTTTTGAAAGGCTAAACATTCCCAGTTCCGTAAGCCGTTCCTCATAAGACATTTCCTCCAGACCTTCAACCATCCTGGTCGCTGCAATTGCATTGAATTTGGAGGGACAGAACAGCATCCGCGCCATTTTCTGAGGACTCCTGCCAAGCTGTCAATGGCTGGAGCCCTTTAAACCTAGCCCAGTCGGTACCAGCGGGTCCCCCTGGTAACTGACTGAGCCAGGTTTAAAGGGCTCCAGCCATTGACAGCTCCGTAGGAGCCCGAAAACAGTGGAACGAAACAGTTCACTTCAAAGGAAAAACAACCGTTTCATTTCATCTATAACGAAATTCTGCTTCCTCATTTTGTTTTGTTTTGTTTCATTACATAATGAAACGATGAAACAGCATTTCATTTTTTGTTTCTTGACCATCCCTAGTGGAGATCCATCTAGCTGCAGCAACCAGACAGAGACATGGAAACGGAAGGAGTCATATGTGTTTTCGGAAATGTAACTTTTATTATTCTGTTGCGGTGAAAGCTGGCAATGAACCTGGTGTTACTTGAAAATTTGTTTGGCCTAAGCTTTTATGCATGTGGGGTTCAGCGTGCAAGCTGTCTATGCCAGATATAACGTGTTGGTCTTTCATCAACTTCCCACCTTACTTTCTGATGCTTTTAAAAAAAGTGTTTTATTTTTCATTTTTCATGATAACAATAATAATTTCCTGCCTTTCCCAAAACACGATGAGAAGCAAAAACTGAAATGGAGTTCAAGAGCCCTCCCATGCTGAAGTAACATGAGCTAGGTCCAGGCGGGGTTCACTGGTCCCTCAAAATTAGAACTCATTGTGCTTGGGGAGTCTGATAAGTATTCTTTAATACACACATGCAGGGTTTGATAAATCATCTCTCCTCTGGGGGAAAGACATATTGTCCTAAATGAGACCCATACTTTAAACAACTTCTCGTAAGACTTTGTTTCCAGACTTCTTGCCATGTATGGCCACTAACCCATCCTGTGCATCTTCCATTTTGTCCATTATCAGCTGGGTGCCCAGAACAGTCAAAGGCAGTCAGGCCAATTAAGAATGGAGTAGAACCTCAAGAGTAGAAGCTCAAGAGCAGAACCTCAAGAGATAGCTAGAATACTCAAGATTGGGCTTTTATTTTTCTGGAGGGATGTCATTGTGACCTCACTGGGATATTGCTGAAAACATGAATTCTAAGAGAAATTGTGGCCATAGACCACTGTCTCAGCTTGTTCAAGGAAACAGAAGCCTTACAGGTGAATTGGGTACATCTGCTTTTCCTAACATTTAAAAATAGATCCAGGAATAATGAGTTTCATAAAAACCATTAGCTGAAATGTCCCTTGACTATAGGACAAATTGTTACAGCTGAATTAAGCAGGTCAGAAAGCTTCAGTGCGTACACGGGTATAATAAGCTAGACATTTTGTGCACATTTATTTATTTCGATAACACAAAAGACCTCTTAATGCAGCTGGAACGGAATCACCGCAGCCTGTTTGCTCTGTGACTACTGACATTTGAAAGCTGGGTTATTTGCTGAAATGTGCTCAGAGTCTCTGTAATGACAGAAAATGGGATGAAATTGGAATCACATAAAGGGCCCCTTCAGACTAATGGCTGCCATTAGCTCCGTTGCATTTGGAAAGCGAAATGGTATCAAGTTACTGCATTCAGAGATTTGTTCCTAAACTTTTTTTTGAAACATCCGACAACCTGTGTTTTAAATGTGAGCCAATGGAGGAAAAAATCAGCATTGTGACATACTGCTCTTCCTCCTCCTCCTCCTCCTCCTCCTCCTCCTCCTCCTCCTCCTCCTCCTCGTTGTTGTTGTTGTTGTTGTTGTTGTTGTTGTCGTCGTCGCCGCCGCCGCCGCCGCCGCCTCCACTACCACCACCACCACCATCATCATCATAATCATCATCATCATCGTCATTTTAGAACTTCAGAGCTGGAAGGGACCCTATGGATCCCTGTCAAGGAGGCACAACGGGGAATTCAACTCCCAACCTCTGGCTCTGCAGACAGAAACCTAAAGCTACCATTGTTGGGGAGAAAAAAACTCGCCTGGGAAGAAATGATGGCGTTCATGTGCTCCAGCGTTCGTCCAATGCAGAAGGCCATGCTTTAGGAGAACCTGAGCGGTAGGTGGAGGGAAGGAAGCTGAGGAAGTTTTGTCATGGAAGCCAACACAACCCCTCCAGCTGTAGAAAACAAACAAACACTTAGAAATTGGAGTAGGAGGAGAAAGAACCCCCCCCCACAATGTGGTGCAGAGTGTATTAATGGGACTTCACTTGGACTGGTCCAAATCCAGAACAGGCCTTCAAACTCAATGGCAGGGTCATACTGTTGCCATTCGGTGACTATAAATCCCATGATGAGTCATTCTGAAGTTCCACATGGAAGACCTGCATCTTATGGAGACCGAAATTTAGCTCTCCTAGAGAAAATGCATGGCAAGGAAGCCACTGTAGCCTGCCCTAGACCTAGCTACACTTGTGTTTCATCTTCAGAAAAGAAGTTAAGAACATAAGAACATAAGAAGAGCCATGCTGGATCCGGCCAAAGGCCCATCTAGTAAAGCTTCCTGTATCTCACAGTGGCCCCACCATCACATCTCCATCATGGTTTGTAACCTGGGATGGACTTTTCCTCCAGGAATCTGTCCAATCCCCTTTTGAAGGCATCCAGGCCAGATGCCATCTCCACATCCTGTGGCAGGGAATTCCACAGTAGAGATGGGCACAAAACGAACAATTTTTCATTTTTGTTTTCATTTTTCATTTCGTTACACAATGAAACAACAAACGAGTTTTGTCTCCAAAATGAAAAGAAACGAACAGAAACACCGGAAATTTTGTTGTGCGTTTCGTTTCCGTTACTGCAATACAGTGAACTGCTTTAAATGCTAAAAAAAATGACAAAAATTGAAATAACTGGTAACGAAACGGTAATGAAACAAATGAAAACAAAAACTTTTTTTTGCAAAAATTCACGAAAAATGGAAACGGACCGAAACGGACCCTCCAAATGACAAATGACAAACGAAACGTCATTTTTTTAATTCGTGCCCATTTCTATTCCACAGACTAACAACATGCTGGGTAAAAAAAAATCTTTTGTCTTTTCTCACTCTCCCAACCCTCAATTTGAGTGGATGTTCCCTAGTTCTGGTATTTAGTGAGAGGGACAAGAGCGTCCCTCTATCCACTTGAGTCGTGCCCTGCATTACTTTGTACATCTCAATCATATCCCCCTCAGGCTCCGTTTTTCCAGACTAAAGAGGCTCAAATGTTTTAACCGTTCCTCATAAGGAAAGGCTAAAGTTCTCAGGGAGCTGTGGGATAGCCTTCTTCTTCAACAGGCAACTAGGGCAGGCTAGGACAGATCTAGATTATTGTGAGGCTACAACATTTTGCCAACCAGGCCTCACCGCCCTCCCAGCCAAGTGAGATAAATTTAGGTATTTGCAGGTGGAAGTTTGTTATTTCCCTGGAATGGAGAAGGATCATAGAATCATAGAATCATAGAGTTGGAAGAGACCTCAAGGGCCATCTAGTCCAACCCCCTGCCATGCAGGAACCCTGGGGCTGTAGCCCAAGAAATTCAATTTCAGAACCCTACACTGGTTAACAGCTACCTAGATGCCCTAAACACATCCAATCTCGCTTGATTTCGGAAGCTAAGCAGGGTCGGGCCTTGCTAGTACTTGGATGGGAGACCACTAGGAAATACCAGATGCTGTAGGTGCCTGGAGTAGGAACTGGCAAACCACTCCAGTATTCCTGCCAAGAAAGCTCCATGGACATGGGGTCGTGTAGGGTCGATCACAACTGCAATGATGTAACACACACACACACACACACACACACACACACACACACACACACACACACACACACACACACACTAAACTTGGCATGCCGTCATACTTTAGCAGATGACCAATCTCACAGAGGCCTTGTGAAGATAACTACTGGGTAGCTCAGTGGTTTAGATATCTGGTTTTTCGGAGTCAGAGATTTAGGGGTTCATTTCCCCAGTTTGTCTCCTTGACAGGGATTTGATGATCCACAGGGGCCCTTCTAGCTCTGCAGTTTTAAGATGATGATGATGATGATGATGATGATCATGATTATCATGATCATCATGATAATCATGATCATGATTGTAAAGTAGTAAAGAGGGAAGGCATGTAGATCAACTTGAGTACATGAGAGAGGAAACAGTATGTCTAAACCGCATACACAAGAGTCTGTACTCATCTCCACATCTAACTATAGGCATACATGATACAGATCTATGTTAACAGTGAGTCCCATGTTCTCAGTATGATCTAGAGAGCTCTGCATCCAGGAGAGGTTTTTAGAGGTGTGTTAACACAGCATTTTTTTGGATTTAAAAAATCCGTGCCCATTTCCTAAAAATAAATGTGGTATAATTAATCACGTTCCATAAATAGTTATTATTTTAGTCACTTCTTTGACCTTTGCAAAGGAGCACCTGCTAGGAGTTAATAAACTGATGACTGTTTTAAAGCTTTGAATAACAAGATAGAATGATAGATATATTTTTTCGAGAGGCAGACAAATGGAGAACTGATTTTTCTTGGCACCTTGAGTGCGGTGGAGTTTTATTGGGATCAGTGTTCCACGGATATATCTGGTCACCGGGTTTTAACATTCCAACCCACAAAGTCAACAAAATGTCATTTTCAAAAATAACATTAAAGAGGGGGAAGGTAGTATAAATATGTGGAGATTTTGTGGGTTGTGTTAAGGTGTGATGCAAGTACAAATGGGTCCTATATAGGAGTGCCTTTATAGTAGCAAAATTATCATCTAGAGAATGTTTCTCCACTAAATGAGGGTGAGGTGGGGTGGTGGTGTGTTGATCTAACCCAGTTTTGTCTACCAGGGGAACTTGGGGTAGAAATACATACATACATACATACATACATACATACATACATACATACATACACATACATACATACATACATACATACAATCTAGGTGTGGATTAGAAAATGCCTGCCCCTGTCCCCCAAATAAAAGCTGATAACCAATCTTCAGGGTTGGTGAATCTGCTCTGACCTCCATTTGAGGATTACTGGAGCTATCCATGGTGCTGATCCCTTGCTTACACCCTGCTTGCATGAATACAACACATACTACATGGGGCTGCCCTTGAAGACGGTTCAGAAATGTCTGCCGGTTCCAAATGCCGCAGCCCGTTGCTGACTGGGTCCAGTTAAGGGGTTCATTCTAGTTTCCTGTTTCAACAGCTTTATTTATTTATTTATTTATTTATTTATTTATTTATTTATTTATTTATCCATTTTTATACCACCCATCTTCCCGAAGGAACTCCGGGCAGTGAACAGAAGGGCACAACAGACCCAGAAGGAAATACAACAAACAAACAAAAATAAAAATCAGTATAAAAGATATCTATCTATCTATCTATCTATCTATCTATCTATCTATCTATCTATCTATCTATCTATCTATCTATCTATCTATCTATCTATCTATCTATCTAATAAAACATCTCAACAAAGGGGTCAAAAAATCCAAAGGCAAGACCACTGGGTCATAGTTAGGGGTTATTTTGTTGTTTATAATCTGGGTCCTTTAACAGCCATTCTATTATCCTCAGCCAGGGGCCACTTTCACTAGGCCATTCTGGGAATTGTAGTACAAATTAATACCTACCAAGCAGTGCACCATGGGTATGCTCAGCAGTAAAATGGCAGCCTTCTCACTGACCTCTTTAGTCCTCTTCTCTGGTAACACACCATCTCCTCTTTTATTTAGGTGTGTTGCACAGTGTTGAGTTTTTGGTTCAATTCCTCTTGCTGCAGAGCAGAAGCACAGGGATTCACATAGTAGAATAGCTTCACGTTCCCCAAGTCAGTTCACCCCCTTTCCCCACTAACTGGCATTTACAGTCTCAGGAGCTCAGTAACCCATCCTGAGACGTTACCAGTAGAGATGGGCACGAAACGCAAAAATGGCATTTCGTTTCATTTCATTTCATTTCATTTTGCATTTCATCTCATTTTGTTTCATTTGAAACGAATGTTTTATAAAAAGAATCGTTTCATTTTTCGTTTTGGTTCATTTCATTTCTGTGTGTTGTGTGTGTGTGTTGTGTTTCTTTTAACTTTTTTTACTGTTTTGGCAGTAGGGGTGCGTGTTTGGTGCTTGTGCGACATTTGTGTGTGTATTTTTCCCCTCCCCCAAGCCCACGCGCCAGCTGATCGGCACTGGGGGGGGGGGAGAATTTGCATTGCTTTGATGCATTCCTATGGGAAAACGAAAAAAGGAAGCAAACAAAATGGAAATTTCCATTTCATTTTGTTTCATTTGTCTTTGAAGGGTGGGTTCATTATTCATTTCGTAACAAAACAAATAACAAATAATGAAACGAATTAAAAATTCATTTCGTGCCCATCTCTAGTTACCAGAAAAAGAATAAAAGGTTTCATTTACTTGCAGTTGAACATATCAAACAACAAAAGTGTCACACATGGCTGACTGATTTTCAGCAGCAGACAACAACTGATTGTTTCCAGCTAACAAAAGAGAGGTAAAGAGACTCAAAGCAGAGAAGGAGGGCTTACTTTGAAATCAGAGAACAATTGGTTAGTGCGGAATAGTTTGACATTCACCTCAGCTCGGAAAGGGCCTTCCGAGCCACACCTTCTCTGAGCAGCATGAAAGGTGGTACGAATTCCAACAAAGGGCACATTGCCATCCTAGCAGAGACGTGGCCTAGAAATATTACCATTAATAAATGAAACACATTGTACAAAAAAGGAGGAGTATCTGAGCAAAAGAAAACAACCTCAGGTGTCAGAGGTCACTCAAAGGCGCTGAAGGTCTATTCAGAGGCATTCCTGAGCTCAAATACACCCACTCATGCCTTCACCATCAAATATAGATAGATAAATATTTCAGAAATGTTGTCATTCACAGGCAAAAGGTGACGGTGAACTCCTGACTTGGCCTTGCTTGGCGGTCACCAGCCAAAGGCAATCGAATAGGGAGGCCATTATGCACCCCTGGCTTTTGAAGGTTTCTGTGGTGGATTTTGCGTGAGACTCTGGGACCGATGGAAGCTTCTGAATTCGAGGCAAATAAATAAAGAGGAGGCTGTTTTCTCAAATGCTAAAAAGTTGGGCTGGCATTCTTTGCTTTAAAGAAAAAGATTAAAGAGTTTTTGATTTGCCACATCCGTGCTGAAGTGTTGATCTACATGATGGTTTACAAGCTTTCTGCAAGCATGCTTTCTTGAAATGTGCTGTTCAAAGGGTATGTGGGGTCTCTCTCTCTCTCTCTCTCTCTCTCTCTCTCTCTCTCTCTCTGTCTGTTTTTCTGCTGCCTTCTGCTTTTCCCTGCATTCTTGTCTTTTGCAGGGGAGAAATGCCTTCTCGTGTTGTGCCCCAAGCAAGCCATCCTACAAGAGTGTGGATGGTATTTACCTTGGTCTCCAGTGATACGTCCTTCTACTTGCTGATCTTTTCAGCTCCCATAGGATGCTGGAGATTACAATGTTAAATGTTTGCAATCACATGCTGTTAACGAGTAGCTCTAAAAACCTCAGCAGTAGCACTGGTTATAAAAGGACTGAACAGCTGCCAAACGTCCTGGCACCCAGTTGCTATGGATTGTGCCTTTCAGATGGATTTCTCTTGCAAGCGCATTTCACAGATGGAAGTCACGGCTGAGATACTTCATTCCCTGGCTGCCACATGTTGCACCCTCCAGCTGGAGCAAGGCTGCACTGAAAGGAGCAGAACTGTGCCTTAAGATGGGATATTTTCTGGTAGCGACAGGTATAGAAGACCTTTGCAAAAATGTTGCTGATTCAGATGTTTAGGATTTCTGATGAGTGCTCAAAGGGAGCATTGGAATGCGGTCCAGAATGAAGCTTCTGGTCAGTCGAAAGACAGATCAAGGAATAGGGAGGCAGTCTCACCTGGATGGGGTGATACTCCCTCTGAAGACATAGGTGAGCACCTTCGGGGGTGCTCCTGGATTTATCTCTTATCTTGGATGCCCAGGTCTCAGCAGTGGCCAGGAGCGCACTGTACCATTAAAAACCAGTGTGCCAGCTATGTCCGCTTCCATAGGGATCTGATCTGGCCATTGTGACACATGCCCTGTTCACTTCCAAGATGGATTACAGTTGCATGCTGTATATAGGGGCTATCAATGGAAATTCTCAGGAAGCCTCCGTGGGTCCAAAATGCAGCAGCCAGATTGCTAACTGGGGTTTGTAACAGGAATCACATCATACCCTAGTGACAATCAGTCACTAACTGTAAATCAGTTTCCGGGCACAATTTACTGTGCTGCCCAAATGCCCTAAGCACATCCAATCTCACCTGATTTCGGAAGCTAAGCAGGATCGGCCCTGGTTAGTACTTGGATAGTTAGTACCACCAGGGAATGCCAGGCGCTATAGGTGCCTGGAGTTGGAACTGGCAAACCACTCCAGTATGCCTGAAAAGAAAACTCCATGGACATGGGGTCACAAAGAGTCGGTCACAACTGTAATGGCACAACACACACACACACACACACACACACAGACAGGGTAAAGGTAAAGGTAAATGTCCCCCCCCCGTACATGTGTTCTAGTCATGTCTGACTCTAGGGGCGGTGCTCATTTCTATTTCCAAGCCCAGTGTTGTGCAAGTCCGTGGCCATGTGGCCGGCATGGCTGAACGCATTTCTGCTCATAGAACACTGTTTATCTTTCTGCTTTTTATGGCAGTACCTATTTATCTACTTGAATTTACATGCTTTCCAACTCCTAGGTTGGCAGGAGCCGGGGTTAACAGCGGGAGCTCGCTCCACTGCATGGCACCCGGGATTCGAACCTCTGAGCTGCCGACTTTGCAGTCAACAGTTTTCAGCGCTTTAGCCTGCTGAGCCACCATGTCCCCTTTTTTGAGCCACCATGCCCCCTTTAACCTAAAAAGCCCCTTTAACCTAAAAAGCCCTAAATACCCCAGCTTCAAACTACATCAAAGACTATATCTCCCAGTACGAGCTGGCTTGGATGCTAAGATCACCAGGAGAAGCCTTTCTCTTGGTCCTGACACCTTCACGGGTGTGTTTGGGATGGAGAGACATGGGAGAAGGCCTTCTCTCTCACTGCTCCCAGACTCTGGAACTCCCACCCACTGGAGGCCAGGCTGGTGCCTTCTTTGCTGTCCTTCTACGAGCAAGCAAAAACCCTATGGATTGTTATACCTTACGGCTTTGACTGTGTTTTGATATTGTTTTCGGTTGCTACTTCTCAGAGTGGGACTTGTTCCTTTCTAATATTTGCATACTTCTTGCTTTTAGCTTGAAACATTGTCTTTTCATGACATAAGCTGCCTTCAAAGAGAAAGGTGGGGTATAAATATTTTGAAGAAGCAAATCAAATAAATAAACCCTTTCCAGCTTCTATTCAAACATAAGCCCATTTTCAGCTGGACTTTCTGCCATGTAGGTAGACATATTGTTGCAAATGTAAACTGTTGATTTTATATATGCTGTAATTTTATGTCTACTGAGCTGGCTGGATAGTTCAGCGGTTTCAGTAGTTGACTTCAGAGACAGAGATTGGGAGATTGATTCCCGATTGGGCCTCCTGAGAGTACAGCCAGTCTGTGTTGCCTTAGTGTCGCTACAACTCAGAACTGACTTGACAGATGGCACACGGTGTTTATGACATGAATCAATTGGTTTCTTTTCCTCCACACCCTGCATATTATATATCTCGTAGGCTGAAAAAGGTGAAAACATCAACTTCCCGGGTTGTTTGCAATGGCTCAGCTCTCCGGAAAATGTGCTTCTAATGTACTCTCTCTCTCTCTCTCTCACACACACACACACACACACACACACTGGCTAGTCTGCAGGGATATTAAATCAAAAGGTAAAAGAGATGAAAAATGCTCCTCGCCCTTTTTATCTGCCGCCAGGAAGGATATTGCTTCACATTTTTGCGAAATAAAACGACACAGCTCACCGTTTGCCCTAAAGCATCAAGGCAGTGCTCTCTCTCTCTCTCTCTCTCTCTCTCTCTCTCTCTCTCTCTCTCTCTCTCTCTCTCTCTCCTGAAGCATTCATTAATTTGGGATCCAACCTGATTAGACGAGGACTCAACAGGAGGATCAGAGACATCTCCTTTCATTCTTTCATGGTGGTGCCCTTTCTTACTGATCTAAAGAAAATGCTCTCTGTCACCTCTCTGTGCCCCAATCTCCATATGGACCACTGGATAGCCTCAAGGGAGTCTTTGTGAATTTTTTTTGGCCATAAAATATCCTGGGGAGGTGTGTGTGTGGAGGGGGGGGATGAAAGAGCTGTTGGTAGTTGCCAACATTCATGGGATATGGGTAATCCTATATAATTGCCATCACGGGGCAAGGAGGGGACAAGTGATGAAAAGGAAGCTTAAAATGTCATTGTTTTCCCCTGGCAGCTGACAAGGGAGTGCCCATCTTCGCCCTGAGACCATCCTAGTGAGAAATGCTTCCCCTTTCAAAAGCTCAGCCCATGAAACCCAATCTACGGCTCCTTCTAATTAATTTTGCTAAATAGATTAGTCAGCTGTAAAGCTGGCGGTCCATTTCCCAAACAAATATCCCCCTTCTCTCTCTCTCTCTCTCTCTCTCTCTCTCTCTCTCTCTTCTTAAGGTGAGATGTTTTTGGTTGCATGAGACTACCCTTTCAAGTCTTCCTGGTCCCCTTTTAGACTGGAGTAGTTGAGCCACAAAGATTACCCTTTGTAGGTATTAGCACTGAGGATCTTTATGGGGGAAAGCGGCCTTCTCCTTCTGATACACACCTCCACTGGCTGGTTTCAACCACGGGACACTAAAAAACTACTCAGGACAAACATGCATCAAACAGAGAACAGAGCTGTGAAAGGTAATGTTGGAAGCACCTTTTTGATGGAGCTGGCAGGGTGTGTATGTGGTATCGTTTCCAACTATAGGGCTCCAATCCAGCTGAAAAATTACTAATTGAAAATCTCCATTCCTTATGTCACCCACTGGCCTACTTCACACTGCCACACTGCGACGATGATGGTGGGAGGAGATGAAAGCATGAAGCTTGTCATGATAATGATGGGCAGTTAAGAAAACCAACAAATAAACTGTGGCAGGATGTGAAAAGACCGTAAGATGTTGCTGGCAGTCCAGTTAGTCTGTTTGGGTCCCAGGTAAACATTTGTTTGATGGTCCAGTGGTTTTGATTGATCAAACAAGGCTCTCCTTATACACCTGTGTAAAATGGTAAAGGTAAAGCTTCCCCCCGCACATGTGTGCTAGTCGTGTCTGACTCTAGAGGTGGTGCTCATCTCCATCTTCAAGCCAAAGAGCCAGTGTTGTGCAACTCCATGGCCATATGGCCAGCATGGGTGCAAGGAAACACTGTTATACCTTCCTGCTTTTTACGGAGGTACCTCTTTATCTACTTGCATTGACATGCTTTCGAACTGCTAGGTTGGCAAGAGCTGGGGTTATCAGCGGGGGCTCGCTCTGCTGTGTGGCACCTGGGATTCAAACCGCTGAGCTGCCGACTTTGCAGTCAACAGCTTTTGGAGCCTTAGTCTGCTGAGCCACCATGCCCCGGTGTAGGATGGTAGTAAAAAGAACACACACATGCAGAGATGGGCATGGATCAAAAAAATGAACCAGGACATTTGTAAAATAATAATAATAATAATAATAATAATAATAATAATAATAATAATAATAATAATAATAATAATAACTCGGCCCATCCAGTTCAGCAGGTGCGAGCGCACTCGCTTCAGGTTGCCACCCCTCGAGAGGCCCGGAAGACGGTTACCTGGAACCGGGCCTTCTCTGTGGCAGCCCCGTCCATATGGAATTCCATCCCTAGTGAAGTGCGCTCTGCAGAGTCCCTGCAGGCCTTTCGAAAATCTTTAAAAACCTTTCTATTTCGAGAGGCCTTTGGCGAATCTTAATTTTTTTTCCTTTTTTTCTTCTTTTTTCCTTTCCCGCCATCATCACCATCTTTATTATTGCTTGCTGATTACCAGTGCCTCCAATCTTAATTGGTAGGATCGACGTCCTGATGCGCTGGGATGCACTTGGAGGCACCAGGATTTTATATTTTATACGTGTTTTAAATTATAACATTGGATTTTGTTGAACTCTGCTATGCTTTGTTCGCCGCTTAGAGTCCTAGTTGGAGATAAGCGGGATATAAATAAATAAATAAATAAATAAATAAATAAATAAATAAATAAATAAATAAATAAATAATAATAATAATAATAATAATAATAATAATAATAATAATAATAATAATAATAATAATTTATCCATCATAATAAAGTAGCAGCAATGTTTCATTGGAACATATGTAAAATTTTCAGCCTACCATCAAGCAAGAACTGGCGGGAGCATCAGCCAGAAAAGGTTACCGAAAACGAAGTCATCAAGGTGCTCTGAGATTTCAAAATCCAATGTGACCAAACCTTGTCCACAATACTCCAGATATTACGATAGTATGCAAGCAAGAAACATTGATGTGGCAATACCAGGAGACACAAGAGTCAGCAGCAAAGAGTTAAAAAGACAACCAAATATCGGGACTTAGAAATAGAAATTGAAAAGCTATGGAATAAGAAAGCAAGAATAATACCAATAATAATATGAGGCTTGGGTGCAATCCCAAAAGACCTTGGTTAACATCAGTCAATTACAAATGCCGACATTATTAGGAAAAGCATATATCCTACGAAAGTATCTCCAGTCATCCAAGGCTCTTGGAAAGGGCTCGATCATCGGAGAAGGCCAACTCAAGCTGTGTTTGCCTAACAACAACAACAACAACAACAACAACAACAACAACAACAACAACAACAACAACAACAACAACAACAACAACAACAACAACAACAACAACTGGTCTGTTGGTTCAGGTTGGTTCGGGTTAGTCAAAAGTGACAAACCAAAATGAACCAGACCAACAAACGTTTGTTTTATGAGGTTTTACTTTGGCGAGTTTTGGTTCTTTTTGTTCATTTGTCCATTTTCTCCCCCTGACAATCAGAAGCACTAGAGATTGGCTGGCCAGGCAGCCAAGCGCATGGCCCAAAGGTCTTTAGGAGAGTTGCTTCTTGTTCTTTGTAAAATTCAATCCCATTTCCCTCCCAGAGACTCATCTGCTCATCAGGATAACCTTTCTACCTCAGAACCACATCAGTTCAGAGCTCTAACAGCCCCTGGCTTCCCTTGACAGGCGGCCTACCCTCCCTTCCCTTGGCTTCTGCCCCCTCCCTTGCTGACCACCACACAACATACCTCAACTGAGACCTCCAGCATCACATTGTCCATGGGGTTTGGGGAAAGGGCATTGTTCCTTCCAGTTCCATCTTCTATTGAGCAACATGCTGTGTCAGCTTCCCTGTCATGAACCACTGCTGGGATTGCTCCCAAGCCAGCTTCTCAAGGACACCTTCCCTGAGTCTTCGACTAGCAGTGCCCTGAGATCTGCCTACGCAAGCAGAGGGCTGGGAGAGTGAGAAAAGATGAAAGAAAATATTTATTTACCCAGACCCAGCGTGTTGTTAGTCTGTGGAACTCCCTACCACAGGAGGTGGTGATGACATCTAGCCTGGATGCCTTCAAAAGGGGAATTGGACAGATTCCTAGAGAAGAAGTCTGTCACTGGTTACAAATCATGATGGAGATGTGTAATCTCCAGGCTTAAAACCAGGCTACTTCAAGGACCAGATGCAGGGGACTGGTATCATAGAATTATAGAATCATAGTCTGCTGCGCTCCCAGATGCATTTGACGGGGCCACTGTGAGATACAGCAAACTGGACTAGATGGGCCTTTGGCCTGATCCAGCATGGCTCTTCTTATGTTCCTATGTTAAGCCACCTGAAGGATTGATCTACGTATTGCAAAACAGCATCCCTCCCAAATTAAATTTGTTGGAAGGAAGGAAGGAAGGAAGGAAGGAAGGAAGGAAGGAAGGAAGGAAGGAAGGAAGGAAGGAAGGAAGGAAGGAAGGAAGGAAGGAAGTCTAGGGCCTTCATACTATAATTTAAGAGCCACAGTCAAAGATGTCCTGTAGGAATAGGATGATGGTGAAAACAGCATTTGTCCTTGGTCAGGTCTCATGTCTTCCATACCCACCAGGAATGATATCCTCCCAAGAGGACCTTCTGTACCACCATGGTTTCATCTCTTAGATCCACATTCCCCTTTTTCACGGAGTGACCTTGCCTTGCTCCCAGAGGGACCATGATGTCTCTTTGAGGCTCCATAATTGCTACTTTGATCCTTCCCAGGGGCGTCTTCAAAGAGGAGTGACGTTTTACAACCTGATTTTCCCTCAACCAAGCAAGCCGCAAGCTTTCACCTTTGTATAAAAGGAACTATTATTTGTATCCGTCAGCCGCGAGGAAAAGCAAACCCGTCCCTCCTTTATTTCAGAACGTTCAGGCCACTTCTCCGCTGAGAGCTTTCCTGGCGAAAAGGCAGTGCCTGGGAGCTGTCTCAGTGTCAGCCAAGTTTCCCAGCATGCTTCAAAAAGAATCCATATTATAATAGGAACTGAATCATGGTGCTACAAGCCAATGGCCCCATTGGGGACCATCTTTTCTTTTGTACACAGAAATGGTTCTATGACATTATGCTACATCCAGAGGCAGAAGGCATCCACAAATGTATAATTATAGCTGTTGTTAGAGTCATGATGACCTTAGTCGTGATGGCTTCATGACTCCGAGGAATTGATGGTAGCCTCAACAGAAGCATAAAGCAGTGGTTCTCAACCTGTGGGTCCCTAGATGTTCCTGGACTGCAACTCCCAGAAGCCTCCACCACTTGCTATGCTGGAAGGGACTTCTGGGAGTTGCAGTTCAGGAACATGTGGGGACCCGCACAGGTTGAGAACCACTGGTCTAGATCAAGGGAAGTGATAGTGCCACTCTATTCTGCTCTGGTCAGACCCCACCTGGAGTACTCTGTCCAGTTCTGTGCACCTTCAATTTAAAAAGGATGTTCACAACCTCGAGCGGGTGCAGAGGAGGGCGACCAGGATGGTTGAGGGTCTGGAGGAAATGTCTTATGAGGAATGGCTTAGGGAACTGGGAATGTTTAGCCTTTCAAAAAGAAGGCTGAGGGGGGATATGATAGATATGTTTAAATATTTGAAAGGATGTCATATTGAAGAGGGAGCAAGTTTGTTTTCCATGGCTTCAGAGACTAGGACACGGGCCAATGGTTTCAAATTACAGGAAAAGAGATTCCATTTGAACATTAGGAAGAACTTCATGACGGTTAGAGCTGTTTGGCAGTGGAATATGCTGCCACGGAGGGTGTTGGAGGTTTTGAAGCAGAGGCTTGATGGCCATCTGTTGAAAATATTGTGATGGGGTTCCTGCATGGCAGGGGGTTGGACTGGATGGCCCTTGAGGTCTCTTCCAATTCTATGATTCAATGATTCAATGATTCTATGATTCTATGATTCTATGATAGCTGAATGTGTGTATCTCATGTGTCATCGAGTTCTGCCTGACTGACAGCAATGTTAAGGTCTTCAAGAGATGTGTGAGATGTTCAAGGAGTGGTATACCAATGCCAACACGAACTTCCATGGCTGATCAAGGATCAGGGTGAGCTGTTCTGAGTCTCAGCCACTCTGTCTACTAGCCGAGTATATCTCCACCTCAGATCCCCAGATGTTCTTGGAATACAGCTCCCAGCTAGCGGCAAAGGCTTCTGGGATCTTGTGGTCCACCAGCATCTGGGTGATCTAAGGCTAGATGGTGCCGGCAGTCAACGTGGACACATAAAGCAGAAATAAAACAACAAGCCTCATTTAAAATAGAAGGGTTGTAGCACCTTGGAGATCACCAGCTATATTTCAGTGTGAGTTTTGATAGACTGCAAGCCATTTCCTCACTTCTTCAGACAACTAGATATGAACTGCCTTTTTTTACACAAAAATATGTGCATATGTTGTGAGGATGGAGGCCTAGTCTTGTAGAGATGGGCACGAATAAAAAAAATGACGTTTCAGTTTTTCGTTTTTCATTGTGGGTCCATTTCGGTTCGTTTTCATTTTTTTGTGAATTTTTTGAAAAAAAATTCATTTCATTGGTTTGTTTTTTCATTTTTCGTTTTTACCTCCTTTTTGCACGATTTAAAGCATTTCCGCATGCGGGCGTCCCCCAACGCCCCAGACCAGAGGGAAAAC
The DNA here is from genome assembly GCA_037367245.1 of Phrynocephalus guinanensis. Taxonomy (NCBI): domain Eukaryota; kingdom Metazoa; phylum Chordata; class Lepidosauria; order Squamata; family Agamidae; genus Phrynocephalus; species Phrynocephalus guinanensis. The sequence continues at coordinate 12,994,628 of CM074751.1, read as the reverse complement.
ACTAAAAAAAAATGATGCTGGCAGAGACACAGTATAGACTAGGTACGCAGGGAGGCTGCAAGGCAGAGGCGGGCGTTGCCCAGGGTGTAAGGCAGCCACAGAGTGACTGCACTGTGGGGCAGGGGAGGGTACTCACCGAGAGGTACGCATGCACACAGGGAGGCTGCAAGAGAAATCTTTTCTTTCTCTCCCCTAAGATCCAGGCTGCAGCCAGCAGGAACACAGAGACACACACCTGCCTGGCTGGCCTAAAGTAATGAGGCGCAGAGACAGCAATCCCACCCTAACTCCCACCACAGATTGCAAGGAGGACAGGGGCTGCCAAAACTTTTTATGCCCTCTGTGGCTGCCATATCTACCCGGTCTGCAACCTGGGCATGCTATTGGTTGAAATAGTCCAAGAATTTACATGAGCCCATCACATGGTTTGCATCCATCTTGTGGGTGGAATCCATTTTGTGTCATCCTTAAAGGGAAAAGAAAAAAATACATCACGGTGGGAGAAAGACAAAGACAAACGTTTTAAGGACCGCAACCCCCTGGTAGGTAATAATTTCAAATAACCATCACTGCATTTTTACGGATCTCCAGAGTGTTTTAATACCCAAGAAATCAATATTAGGCATATGGGAGCCATTTTGGGTCGATGTCCCCTAACTCCCCTTAAAGGAAAAAAAAATACAGCGATCTGAGAAAAGACATAAATGCACGTTTTAAGGTCCCCCAACTCCCTGGTAGGTATTATCAGGCAGAATAAATAATTATCACTGGTTTTTATGGATATTCAGGATGTTCTTTAACATTTAAAAACAGTTCATTTCATTGCGCGTTGCCATTAATGAAAACGAAACGTAACAAACCTAATTTTCTTGGTTCTGTTCGGTTTGTTCCAATTTCATCACAATATTTGTTATTCGTTTCATTATGTAACAAAATGAATAACGAATAACGGAACAATTTTTTTTCGTTTTGTGCCCATCTCTAGTGGAGACAGCTGCAATATTCCATGAGTTCAGAATCAATTGATAAGTGGCCTGAATTGGGTTTTCAAGATAAGTAAGATATATGAGGAATGCTTTTAGGGTTCCCCTTCCCCCTGTAAATTTTCATGGCTACAAGGGGATTTGAAACCACTTCTTCTGAGTCCTAGATGGCCACTCTGACTGCTACCACACTTTAGATCTGAAATGCCTTTTCCTTAAAGACAAATTGCCTTAAAAATCACTGTCCGCTTTTCAAATCGCTTTTTTTTGTAGAGCCCCCTTGGCCACGCCCATTTTTGACCACTGTGTCAGTTTTTCTTGCAACGACCACTGGGGGTGGTGTTTTTTTAAATCAGTTCCTGCACGCCCTTTTAAAGCAATTTGGTCGTATTTGCGGACATGCTACGCCACCTCCCCCCCCCCTGTTTCTGCCATTTCCCTGTCATAGTTTAAAGTGGTTCAGCCAAGTGCGAACAGGGAAGCCAATTGCTAAGCAACTGCTGAAGTGCGGACTGCCGAACCGCTGTAGTGACCACATGACCGCGGGAGGAGATAAGGCGATGCAAAATAAAAAGCAGCTGCTCAAGGAAGTTTGGTAGTGGCATACTGGGTGTCCCAGTGAGTGGGGAACGCTGCAGGCACAGGAGAGAGAAAAAAGAAATTTGAAAGTAGCAAAGTAATTATTGACTTAAGCAATGAAATTTTAAAGAACTGATGAAATAAACTTCCTGCTCATATCCGGGGTGATTAACAATTTACTAAGCCGATATAAACATAAGATTTAAACGAGTCAAGTTTGAGGAGTTAAGAAAGCAAATCACCAGTCCAGAGGTGCAAATATCACCATGTTGGTTTCCCTCACATTTAATTTTTAAAAATATACACAAACAATTTTGATTATGGAGGAAGAAATTCACTAACTTCAGAAAATTATCACCAAAATGAATAAGAAATAGAATACAGTTGTCTCCTGGCCTTTTGCAGTTCATATACTGTGGTCCCGGTATATCGCAGGTCTGTAGTATATGAAAAAAGGCCCCCTGGGGTAAGGAGGAAAGGCCTTCCCAGGCCCGCCAAAGCCCCCAAAAGTGCTTCCCTGCAAACCAGAAGTGACTTCCGGTAAACCAGAAGTGACCTCCAGATCACTAGAAAACACTTTGGGGGACTCTGGGGGACTGGAAAGCCCCTTGCAGGCCCGTTTGGGGCAGCACCAGGCCTGAGGTAAGTACAAGAGCCCCCACAGAGCCCGCCCAGTCCCTGACCCAGCATCCACATATTGCGGATTTTCAATTATTGTGGGTAGGGTCAAGTCCCTAACCCCTGCGATAGGTGGGAGTTTACTGTACCATAAGCTTAGTTTTTATTAGTAAAGCAAAGCCAAGGGTGCTGCTTATATACTACCCCACAGCGCTTAAAGCAGTTTGCAATTTAATTATGCAAACTACACATGGCCACTGACTCCGGACAGCTGGTATTAATTCTACTGACTTCAAAAGGATGGAAGGCTGAGCCCTGAGCCAGCTACCCGAGTCTGTTGGAATCAAACTGGCATTGTGTGAGCAGAGTCCAGGCTGCAGAACTGCAGCTCAATCACCGCACCATGAGGCGCCATCTGTTGCAGCAACTGGGATGAGAGAAAAGGATAGAGAGGAGTTTAATCTAGTTAAGTGGAGTGGATAACTTGCACTGTGAATTACTCGTTCTAGCTAGACTTTTGCATCCATCCAGGATTTCCTTTGTCGTGACTGGAAGAAAATGCCTTTAAAAACTGGGAGTTTGCTTGGAATGAAGGAAACAGGGCTTTTAAAAGTTGTTGCCACAATTACCACAGCCCAGCCATTGAGTATGAACTTCCTCCGTTGCTGACTGCTCATCTGACTCCCTCAATCTACGTTCAAAAGCTAGCATCTTTCTCGGCAGCAAAGGAGAAAAAGGAAAATATACTGTCTTTTGAATGCTATCTAAAAATCCCCCCCAATGAATACTGAATTAGCCATTCAGTGTCAAAGACATGTTGTAATCTCCTCCTGCAGTTTGCACCACTATTTTGTCTAGGGATTTCTTTTTTTAAAAAAACGACAAAACAGTTGCAAAAGGACGAAAATACAAATCATCATTCATGGACAGAGCCAGCCCCCTCCCAGCAGTCTTGAAACCTTAACAGTCTATCCATCCAGCTGTTCCTATGAGCTGTTCCTGGTTATTTAAACTCCTGTGTTTAATATCTTCCACTTACTGTATTTGTTTTTGACAGGTGAGCCGACAGATGGCAACCATCAGCTCAATGCCTGGCTTTGATTGAGCGTTCCATGGGCAGAATTGGTCTTCAGAGAACCTTTCCTCCCCCCCCCCACCTCGAGTGTGTAAGTACAGACTCACCACTTTGATCTCTAGCACCTTTCCAGAAGATGTTCGAGCTTGACAACATTGTATGGGTGGATCGCCGGACCCAGTGGAGGCTGTGCCAGTGACACTTCTTTGCTCTTGTAGTTTTTGAAGAAGGATCCATGTTTGTCTGTATAGACAGAGGTGGTGGTGCTGGTGGTGGGGAAACCCTTCACCACCACCAACAAAACCCAACTAGATGAACGGCAAAGTCCACTTCCTCAGACCTTAAACCAACTGTTATTTGCTGACCTTGTATGGATATGAACATAACTGTCATACTCATAACATGGCCCCAAGTGGGATACTTACCATGGGCATCAACATCATCATTTGTATTCCTACACAGAGCAGGGCTTTGGATTTGATGGCTGGGTAGCTTCTCTTCCAAATTCATTCTTCTATCATTCCATGACCAGTAAGTGATTAAGACATCAGTCTGTCAACAATTTCACTTCTCAGTCAATGAGTCTACAAGGTAACAATAGCACTGTTGTACGAGTGGAAACCCATGGAGAGACAGTGTAGGGTTTCACAGAATGGTAATGAGCAAAGAAACTTTGACTGATGTTTAATCCTTTTGAGTGGATCTGCAGCATCTGTATATATCTTATCTCTCTTGTTTCTCTTTCAAGTCTAGTTCTGTAGTGCTCCCCTTAAGACAGTCATACAGTGGACCCTTGTATAACAAACATCTTGTATAACATAAAATTTGTACAACATAAAAAATTCTGGAGATAGGAGAAATTTGCTTAACATAATCACCTATGGGGAGAATCCGTACAACATAAAATGGGATCACTCTGTTTTCAATGCATTCCTATGGGAATTTGTATAAAGGAAATTTTGCTTAACATAATTTCATTTGGAACGAATTATTAATTCCTTTATACAAGGGACCACTGTGTTTAGATCATTCGAGGAGTATACAGGTAGTATGAAAAGTTTTGAAGCCGGTTTTGGTACGTTACCATGAAGTTGATCAATTATTCCATTTAGAGATTGTAGTATTTGTCTTGCATCGAGTGCAAAAGTGCACTGTTTAGATATTTCATCTTTTTGTGCTCTATTGGAGGCTAGCCATAATGGCGGCCAGGACTTTTTCAGCAACTACCCCCATACTATGGAACGCCCTCCCAAGTGAGACTCGCCTGGTGCCGATGTTGATAACATTTCGGCACCAGGTAAAAACCTTCATGTTCTGGAAATTTTTAACTAATGATTGTGGGTCCTGATGGCAATTTTAGTGTTGTGTTTTTAATGTATCGTATTTATTGTATTTATATGTTTTTATTGTTCTAATTTTATTGTAATTTTGAGGTTTTAATTGTCTATTTTGATTGTGAGCCGCCCAGAGACCTTTGGGTACTGGGTGGCATATAAGCTATATAAAATAAATAAATAAATAAATAAATAAATAAATAAATAAATAAATAAATAACTTTGGATGTAGTAGTAGGCGTTTTGGTGTAGAAGTAGTTCGAGAAAAAAAATAATAATTCAGGCCCCAATTAAATGTTTGGCTTTAAAAGAAGTTTGAAGAGCATTTTTTTTTTCAGGCTAGTCATCTCCAAATGTGGTAGATATTATTTATAGAATTTAAATTGCAGTGGCATTTATTTCCTTAAGCATCAGTTGTGAGCCACAAGATGAATGAAATTGAGAATTAAATGCCTAAAAAAAACAACAAAAAACCAGCGACTCAGAAATATTTCACTGAGTTCATTCATTCTATTGGGAGCAAAGAATGTCAAAATATTCTTCAGACCAGATGCAATTGGTTGTGTTTTTCTGTCTTTTATCGAATTTCGGCATCTCTTGTGAAAAAAACAACACCACAGAAGCCGGAATTTGACTTTCCTACACACCACACATTATTAAACATAGGGCCTTTTCACATGACCCCTAAAATCCGCGGCAAATGGCTCCCAGATCCGGAGCTTAAAATTGTTTCCCCACCAGCTCCAGAGTTTACAAAAAATTAAATGCGACCATGCCCACCTAAGCGCGTCCCAGCGCACTTTTCAAGTACCTGCTCTCCCGGGGTGAAAAATTCCTGATGCAGATTGCAAGGCAGTGAGTGCCGGCTCTCCTCGCTTCTGTTTTTTTTTTTGGCCCCCGCCCCTTTAAGAGATCTGAATGCTGCCGGGGAGCAGAGCGAGACGGCAGAACGGAGGTGAGCCGGCATTCTTTTCTTCCTTTTTTTCTCCCTCCCCTCATGCAGACAGCAGCCAGGAGTGCGGAGGGGGTGGGAACACAGGAACAGCGACAAACCCCCCAAATCTCTGGTCCGAATTTAAGTGGCCAGCGGAACTTAGGGGTCATGTGAAAAGGCCCATAGAACAGTTTTTTGCTGCTGAAAAAAAACACATCTGTGCAGATCTAAAATGGCTGCTGGATATTGGTTTGGTTGGGAGTTCGATTCCCCACTGGGCCTCCTTGACAAGGGGTAGACTAGATGATTTACAGCAGTGGTCCCCAACCCCCGGGCCGCGGACCGGTGCTGGTCCGTGGACCGGTTGGCACTGGGCCGACTGGGGAGGCCGGGGAGGCTCCTCCCCTTTTCCTAGCCGCCCTCCTCCTCCTCCTTTAAGATCAGGAGGAGTCACTGCTGCCGGGCACGGCGCACGGATGGGGGGGAGCCCGGGGCTCCTGGGCGGGCGGGCCCCGCCTCCTCTTCCTGTTGGCGGCTGGAGGCAAGCGGCGGCGCAGAGGTGCCCCAACCGAGGCGGGCCACAGCGGCCACGACCGCGGCCACTGCAGCCGCCCGGGTTCGGCTGTGGCTCCGCGGCCGGCAGCGGGGGCGCTCCGCCGCTGCCGCGGACGGCTCGGCGGTCCCGGGCTATAAGACGCCACCCCCCACCGGCCTCCCTCCCCTCCCCCCTTATTCGCCCCCCGAAGGCCGCAGCCGGAGGCAAGTGGCGGCGCAGAGGTGCCCCACCGAGGCGGGCGGCTTTATGTAACATATACCCCCGCCGCCGGCCGTACACAGCCGAACAGGGCGCTGCCGTGGCCGCGGTCGTGGCCGCCGCGGCCCCCGCCTCGGTTGGGGAAAAAATGCGCCGCCGCTTGCCTCCGTCCTGACAGGAAAGGAGGAGGGGGGGCCCACCCGCCCAGGAGCCCCGGGCTCCCCCCCCCGCCCGTGCGCGCGGGGGGGGAGCGCACGCCCGACGCCCCCAGCCGGCGAGCGCCGCCGCCGCCGCCGCCGCCGCCGCTCCTGTGGCCCCCCCAAGGTACACACGCCAACCCCCCCCCGCACCTACTCCTCCCCCTCCTCCCTCCCCCCATCCCCCACCCCCACACCCTCCCCTGCCCCCACCCACCTCCACGGGAACGGGAAAATCAAACAAATAACGGTCCGTGGAGACAAAAAGGTTGGGGAGCACTGATCTACAGGGTCCCTTCCAGTTCTCCACTTTTAAGATCATTGTTATCCAGTATCTAAGATGGAGAAAACAATGCCATAAGTAATTTCCCAAAAACATTAGCATTTCCCACCTATTCTTTTTTCAATATCGGGTTACAAGACTGTATTTTAACCCCCTTCCTAGCTATAAAATTGGACACAAATTTGTCATTATTTACCCATCATGGGTGCAAGTATATCTCTACTTTATGTAACATATACATTTCTGTACATTCAGATGCATACCTTTTGGACACTAGGAAAAAATGATAATGTCTGTCCCTAAAAACAAAGGGTGAAAATAATTAACAGTGGTTATTAAACTACCGTAATTAACATATTACCAAAAGTGAAGGTGGGTGATACTTCTGGTCATAGAATCATAGAGTTGGAAGATACCTCGAGGGCCATCCAAGTCCAACCCCCTGCCATGCAAGAACCTCCATCACGATACTCCCAAAAGATGGCCATCCAGCCTCTGCTTAAAAACCTCCACAGAACGAGACTCCACCACCCTCTGAGGCAGCTCTGTGGGGATGGGTCGATTGTTTTTAAAGAGAATATACAGATGTCTCCTTTTAAAAAGCAATGACAACTTGTCATCAAGAGTAGAGATGGGCACGACTTAGTGGTATTCCCGTTTCCGTTTCCGTTACTCGTATCCGTTACTCTACGGAAACGGTAACGGAAATTACTCTGCCAGAATTCGAGCTCGAACCGACGAACGAACAATTTGGTCTGATTTGTCGTGCTCATTACTTGCATCGCGGCGATCGCGCAATGCCAAGCGGCACAGAAAAAAAGTTTTTAAAAGTTAAAAAAAAAACGATTCCCTATTGCTACTGCTGCGCTGCTGGTACCAGGCTGGGAGGGCGCATCCATTTGCCATGCAGTGCGGGGGATCCAAAATGGCGACCGCAATATTTTTTTTGAAATCGTTGCCCAAAACACCACCAAAGCACCACAGAAACATGCAAAAATTAGCTATTTTAAATGCTTGAATTTTTACAGTAGCAGCAGTGGGTTTTTCTTGCAAAAAAAGTCTCCGTTGATTTTATTTTATTTTATTTTATTTTATTTTTTTACACCTGCGCATTCGCAATGATGGGCTCGCCCATGGGAGTGGACCATGCAAAGTTTTGGAGCCATTCCACCAATCGCATGGCCAGGTTTTGCTGACTGTACCAGGCTGGGAGGGCGCATCCATTTGCCATGCAGTGTGGGGGATCCAAAATGGCGACCGCAATATTTTTTTTGAAATCGTTGCCCAAAACCCCACCAAAGCACCACAGAAACATGCGAAAACTAGGTATTTTAAATGCTTGAATTTTTACAGTAGCAGCAGTGGGTTTTTCTTGCAAAAAAAGTCTCCGTTGATTTTATTTTATTTTATTTTATTTATTTTATTTTATTTTTTTACACCTGCACATTCGCAATGATGGGCTCGCCCATGGGAGTGGACCATGCAAATTTTCCACCAATCGCATGGCCACTTGGCCAGGTTGACCACAGAGACTTCTGGGATGTGCCAATCGGGCATAAACAGCCCACCAATCGTAGCCCAAACCCGAACCCTAAGCCTAAGCCTAACCCATACGCCAGTACACGGTCCTTCTAAGTGGGTCAGAGAGGCACCCAGAGATGCACCCCAATACTCACCCTAACCTCACCCGTAATTAGCCTAACCCTAGCCCTTGCGCTAACCCGTCTTAACCCTAAGCCAGATCTACTTGCATTGGACTACATGCAAGTACGTGAGACACAGCGGGTGCAAAGAGTCTGCCAGTCCGTCACTTGTGGCTCTGGCTGACTCCTGCAGCTCCCTCCAGGAGCCCACTACCCCCCCAAACCAGTACTAACGACAACGAAAAAACGAAAAAACGAACTGACTAATTTTTGCGAAATTTCGCAAAAAACGGAAACGAGCCGAAACGGACTGCCTCCGACACATGACAACTCGAAAACGTCATTTTCCCTAGTCGTGCCCATCTCTAATCAAGAGAATGGGATTTGGTTTGGTAAACATCTATCTATCTATCTATCTATCTATCTATCTATCTATCTATCTATCTATCTATCTATCTATCTATCTATCTATCTATCTATCTAGATAGATAGATAGATAGATAGATAGATAGATAGATAGATAGCTGTTGTTTGAAAAATTGTCTTCCTGGCTGTGAATCACAATAATAGAATGAGGACAGGGCAGCATCCTTCACGGAGAGCAGCTGAGTTGAGGTTGCAACACCATGTTGCTTTCAGTGGGGCTTGCGGTGTGGTCTAATCTGTGCTCCCTCCGGATGCCAACTCCTCCAGCTTTAATGGGACTTATCAAACTGAAGTGGAGGGCTTGCTCAGTCATTTCCATAGGCAGCCTCTGCCAACTGGCAGTCATAAACCTCAGCCTTATCCAGCCTAGCCTGAAAGCCTAAGCAGCCCACACACGCCGAGGGGAAGGTGCTAGCTTTGGCGCCTCCATCTGCTCTTTGATCTGGAATATGTGCCTGCTGAAGTGGAGAATGCTCTTGAACACCCCCAGGTAGACTTGCCAGAACCTCACCTGGGTCTAATTGGTCTCATCCTTTGCCGACAGTCATGTCCCCATGTTGGAGGCAATGAAGTGAGATAGACTACCCCCCTCGATGCATGCGGCGTCCACCTGCTTAAATGCTGGATGGAAGAGGAATTAGGATGACAGCACGGTGCAAGGTTGCAAATCAGGTTACGCTGTGTGGTGTCAACACCACAAGAGGTCAGTTGGCGGTGATGCAAAGTTGAGGAATCAAGGACAAATTGATATATCTGTATCCATGAGAATCTATCTGTAGCTGGCTTGGTAGCTCAGTGGCCTGGGCATCCGTCCACGGAGCCACTGCTTGGGAGTTCAATTCCCCCACTGTGCTGCCTGTGGATACAGCCAGCCTGGGTGGCCTTGGGCAAACTGCACAGTCCCAGGGTTTTCCCCTCAAAGAAGGGAATGGAAAACCCTTTAAAGAGTTGCCATGAGTCAGAATTGACTGGACAGACCATGATTGTCTGTCTGTCTGTCTGTCTGTCTGTCTGTCTGTCCTTCCTTCCTTCCTTCCTGTCTGTCTGTCTGTCTGTCGGTCAGTCGGTCATCCAGTCGGCCGATCTGTCAACCTGTCTGTTTTCCCCATGTAAGGCAATACTTCTGGGTGAATTTGATTTTGTTCCATCATTAAAATCAGCAGCGCCCAATCTTGTATTGCTTGGGATACCCATCAACCTCACATGCCCTCCCTCGGAAAGATATCTGTGGGCAAATCGCACTGTCTCCAGCGAAGAACAGGGGGGGGGTTTCCGATGTCTCTCCTTTTCTTGGAATCCCATTCTCGACTTTGCCCAAACCTGGGGTGCCCGTGGCACTGGGACCCATGCCCAAGCCCTACCTGACCCTGGAAACCCCCCACAGCTTCCCTCCCCATGTCCCTGCAACCTCCCACAATGGTGGGACGCTGAACTTTTTCCAAGCTTCATCTGAAACCGGAGCCAAATGGTGATTCTCAAATCTCTCTCTCTCTCTCTCTCTCTCCCCCTCTCCCTCCCTCCCTCCACCCCTCTCTCTCCCTCAATACAATTATCTCCTTCTGTCTCTCATGAAACCCTCCCCCTTCCTCTTCCATTGGCAAATGTCAGATCAAATAGGTTTTTGTGGGATGGTAAAATGGCTGCCGGGCATAGAAACCTATCCACCAGCCAGGTGTCTCACTTTGACATCTCCCACCTCCTTGTTCTTGGCTGATAACTGCGCTGATGAGACAGGCTTCAAATCCTAGAACAACTATTGCTGCCCTGAGGGAGACAAGTGATTCATTCTTTCTATGAGGTCAGTTCTGCTGTAAGCTTCATCGCCCGCCCGGCGCTGCCAGCTTTGTCGAACGTAAAAGAGGTATTTCTCCTTTCCAACACAAGAAGCCATTTGCACAAGCGGGTGGTGGGAAAGGGCTGGATTTGGGGAAATGCTTAAGGAGGGGAAGTCCTGGAGTTGGGTCCCTACCATTGCTCCTCTAAAAATAGGCCTGCTGGATTTTTTGTCCCTTTGACCCCTGGGAATGTGGTACCGAGTGTCTTGGATATTTCTTGTGACTCCTCAGATCTCGCTGCCTCAAAATTCCTCAGATGCTTCTCTGGAAGCACAACCAAGCCGTCTGTCTGCTCTTTGGCCTGAGGCAAAATCCGATAGCCACCTCACGAGGGGCTCAGCACCTCTCTCCACGTTGAGAAGAAAAGTATTTCTCTAAGTCAAACAGAAGTCTCCTTCTGAGTTATGGAGATTCCGTCTGAGAAGCAACCGACACATTTGACTGGGGGGATTTTGCTTCAGGATAAATTGCTCTCCCATTAGAACATAAGAACATAAGAGGAGCCATGCTGGATCAGGCCAAAGGCCCATCTAGTCCAGCTTCCTGTATCTCACAGTGGCCCCACCAGATGCGTTTGGGAGCACATGAGACTAGACATCGGTCTCCTGATACCACTTCCCTGCATCTGGCCCTTGAAGTACCCCGGTTTTAAGCCTGCAGATTACACATCTCCATCATGGTTTGTAACCTGTGATGGACTTTTCCTCTAGGAATCTGTCCAATCCCCTTTTGAAGGCATCCAAGCCAGATGCCATCACCACATCCTAAAATGCACTGGTTGAAAAAATATTTTCTTTTGTCTGTTCTTATTCTCCCAGCCCTCAATTTGAGTGTATGTCTCCTAGTTCTGGTATTCTGTGAGAGGGAGAAGAGCGTCCCTCTATCCACTTTACCCATGCCCTGCATTATTTTGTGCGTCTCAATCATATCCCCCTTCAGGCGCCTTTTTTCCGGACTAAAGAGCCCCAAATGTTTTAGCCTTTCCTCATAAGGGAGGTGCCCCAGCCCAGTAATCATTTTAGTTGCTCTCTTCTGCACCTTTTCCAGTTCCACTATGTGTTTCTTGAGATGCGGTGACCAGAATTGTACACAATACAATTCTGGTATTCAGGGTCCCATGGGTTTTGGTTTTCTTTTCTTCCTTCCCAAGGGAGCTTCCTCTGAGTCATGTCTCTGTGGGAAAGCACATCCTCGACAAGCAGTTGAATCGCCAGCATCTCTAAGCAGGGATGGAGGAGAAAAAAGACCACTATCACACTATTAGATTAGAAACGCCTTTTTCCTTAAAGACAAATCACTTTAAAAATCACTGTCCACTTTTCAAATGGCTTTTTCTGAAGAGCCCCCTTGGCCACGCCCATTTTTGACCGCTGTGTCGGTTTTTCTTGCAACGACCACTGGGGGTGGTATTTTAAAAAATCATTTCCTGCACCCCCTTTTAAAGCAATTTGGTTGAATTTGTGGACATACTATGCCACCTTTTTTCAGTTTCCCCCCTGTTTCTGCCATTTCCCTGTCGTAGTTTAAAGCGGTTCAGCCAAGTGTGAACTGGGAAGCACTTTTACACAACCCTAAAATCCGGAGGCAACTTTTTAAAGGCAACTTAAATTCGGACCAGAGATCGTGGGGGCTTATCGCTCTTCCTGTGTTCCCACCCCTCCGCACTCCATTGTTCCTGTCTGCGTGAAGGGAGGGAGAAAAAAAGGGAGAAAAAATGCAGGCTCACCTTCATCTGCCAGTGGAAGCAGCCCCGAGCAGCCCTGTAGTGATTCCTGTCTGTTAAAGGGGCGGCGGGAACAAAAAAACAAACAGAAGGTGAGGAAGCCCGGCATTCACAACTTTACAATGCACATCGGAAGATTTTTTACTTCCTGGAGGCCAGGTACTTGAAAAGTGCGCTGGGACGCGCTCAGGTGGTCGTGGTCGTACTTAATTTGTTTTACAGAGCTGGTTGGAAAACATTTTAAAGCTCCAGATCAGGGAGCCCTTTGCCTCGGATTTTAGGGGTCATGTAAAAGCACCCCAACTGCTGAAGTGCGGGCTGCCAAACCGCTGTAGTGACCATGTGAACACGGGAGGAGATAAGGCGATGCAAAATAAAAAGCGGCTGCTCAAGGAAGTGCGGTAGTGGCCTTACTAGTTTTAGCGGTAAGGGATGGGCATAGGAGGGGCAACAGCTCAGGACCAGAATCAGCACGGTACCTCCATTTGAAGGACAAAGGGCACTCGTTCAAAGATGAGGATGTTTACATGTATTAGACAGAGAAGGTAGGTGGTTTGAGAGAGGGGTCAGGGAAGCCATCCATGTGAGCATTGAAAACCCCTTTCTCAACAGAGGTGGGGACTCAGGCACAAACTGTATGCTACATATCAAAAAGCCCTTTCATCAATCTCCAGACAAATTGTGGTTTTGATCTTCAAAGCCCTCCATGGCTTGGGACCAGAGTACCTGTCGGAGCGAATCTCCCAGAGATCAATTGGGATCAGGCTCACGAGAATGGCGCAGGCGTGCTCACTGAGGGTGGCCACACCCAGAGAGGCGCGGAAATCACATACACGTGCCCGCGCCTTCTCCGTGGTGGGCCCCACACTGTGGAACCATCTTCCCAGTGAGCGGCGCCTTGCAAGGTCCCTGCCTGCTTTCAAGAAGGCGCTGAAAACTCACCTCTTTAGGGAGGCATTTGGCGACCTTTCTATATAAGTTTATTTAGTTTTTTTTCTTCTTTGCTGCCTGCTTCATCACCCATTGGAGGGTCCTGTCTCCCCTCCTTTTTATTGTATTTGCTGTCGGTTTTATTCTTTGTGCTGTTTTGTAAGCCACCCAGAGTTCCGAGTCAGAAGATGGGCGGGATATAAGTGCATAAAATAAATAAATAATAAATAAATAAGCACTTCACTCCTCCACTGGCAAGGCCATACCTAATGATCCATACTTAATGGGCGTTGGGAAAAGTTGCATAGGTGGGACATTCACACTCCTTAGGACATTGTCCACTTAACAAGCCTATTCAGGCCATTGTCCACCTAACGAGCCAATTAAGGCCCTTGACCAAATTATGAGCCTATTCAGACCAGGATGATGTGAAAGCAAGGTGAATGCCACTTGGGCCTTTTATGCCTATCGCTACTTGAGAAAATGGAGCAAAACACAGGATGGGTTGAAACGTCTCTGCCTCAAGATGAATGGATTTCTACTTCTCCTCAATCAATCTTCAGTTGCTTCCAGGAATGATACCTCAGGCAAGGTCTCAGTCCCTCAGGGAAAGTCAGGGAGGAAAAGACTAACAACCTATTCAATTTTAGACTGTAATGTCAGCTGCACCTAGAGAGGTCAGTGGTGGCATCAAAGATGGGCGTCTCTGTGCCTCCCTCTCCAGCTGTCCAGCTCTTCCTCATGCAAAGATCTGAGCCTGTGAAGTTACTTTTCAGAAAGTGTTCAGTTCTGCTTCCAAGGCCCTAGCATTGTCACAATTTGTGATTTTTTTTTCAAAAAAATACTCCTGTTCAGAAGTTCACTTCTCTGTGCATTCAGTATCCACAGCTTCACTTATTCATGGTCTGAATAATATTACACACATTGGTCATTGTGGCAATGCATATTAAATTATTGTTTCTTGGACCACCTCTTTTACTCTACTATATATTTAGCATGCACTATTATCCATGGATTTCATTATCCGCACCCCACCCTGGAACCAATCTCCTGTGGACATAGGGATCCAACTTTACACAGAGTTTTCAGTCAACCAACCAACCAACTAACTAACCAACCAACCAACCAACCAATCAAGGCTAATGCTGAAGCTTCAGCTGGTCCAGAACACAGTGGCCAGATTATTAACTGCAGTGAGATGATTCCATCCTATCACATACAACCCCACTGCTTTACTCTTATTACCTGTTTGTTTCCACATTGACTTCAAGGTTTTGATGATAACTAGAGATGGGCACGAATTGAAAAAATGACATTTTGGTTTTTCATTTTTCGTTGCGGGTCCATTTCAGTTCATTTTCATTTTTTGTGAATTTTGTGAAAAAACTTCATTTCATTTTTTGTTTTTTGTTTTTTGTTTTTACCCGCTTTTTGTGCGACTTAAAGCATTTCCGCACGCCAATGCCCCCCAATGCCCCAGACCAGAGGGAAAACACTAAAAAACAATGATGCTAGCAGAGACACAGTGTAGACTAAGTATGCAGGGAGGCTGCAAAGGCAGCGGCGGGCATTGCCCAGGGCATAAGGCAGCCGCAGAGTGACTGCACTGTGAGGCAGGGGAGGGTACTCACCGAGAGGTACGCATGCACACAGGGAGGCTGCAAGAGAAATCTCTTCTTTCTCTCCCCTAAGAGCCAGGCTGCAGCCAGCAGGAACACAGAGACACACACCTGCCTGCCTGGCCTAAAGTAACAAGTCGCAGAGACAGCAATCCCACCCTAACTCCCACTACAGACAGCAAGGAGGACAGGGGCTGCCAAAGCTTTTTATGCCCTCTGTGACTGCCACACCTACCCAGTCTGCAACCTGGGCATGCTATTGGTTGAAATTGTCCAAGAATTTACATGATCCCATCACATGGATTGAATCCATCTTGTGTCTGGAATCCATTTTGTGTCATCCTTAAAGGGAAAAGAAAAAATACATCGCAATGGGAGAAAGACAAAAACAAACGTTTTAAGGACCGCAACCCCCTGGTAGGTAATAATTTCAAATAATTATCACTGCATTTTTATGGATGTCCAGGGTGTTTTAATACCCAAGAAATCAATATTAGGCATATGGGAGCCATTTTGGTTCGATGTCCCCTAACTCCCCTTAAAGGAAAAAAAAAATACAGCGATCTGAGAAAAGACATAAATGCACATTTTAAGGACTCCAACCCCCCTGGTAGGTATTATCAGGCAGAATAAATAATTATCGCTGTGTTGTTATGGATATTCAGGACATTTTTTAACATTTAAAAACAGCTCATTTCATTGTGTGTCGCCATTAACGAAAACGAAACGTAACAAACCTAATTTTCGTGGTTCTGTTCTGTTCGTTCCAATCTCATCACAATTTTCATAATTTGTTTCATTACATAACGAAATGAATAACGAATAATGGAATGAATTTTTTTTTTCCGTTTCATGCCCATCTCTAATGATAACATACAAAGCACTAAATGGTTTAAGGCCTTGGTATCTGCCAGAGCACCTCCTCCTGTCAAGAACAGCTTGCGTCCCTTGTTCCATCCAGGCCAGGAGATTGAGGGCTCCAACCCCAAGGGAAGCCCAGAAGACAAAAGCCAAGGACTGGACCTCCTCAGTGGTTGCCCCTCATTTCTGCAACCAAATCCCCCCCTCATTACAGACATTGAAACAGACGCTGAAAAGTTTCTTCACAGCTTCTTCAGGTAGGCCTTCCCCCAAGTCCAGGTCAGAACTGGTTAGCTCTAAAATCTTCACCACCTCTGCCTCTTCTAAGCGTCATTTGTTTGTTCTGCTTTTGTTTGGCCTAAGTTTATATTTGTTTGTTTATTTTATTCATTTGTTAAATTTATATACCGCTCCATCTAGCTGCATGGCTACTCTGGGTGGTTTACAAAGTTGTACAGCTTTATGAAGTGTATCATTTGTCTTTTTTTTTGATATGCTACTTTATATTACATTGTTTCATTTAATTATTATTTTGTTGTATCTTTTATTGTTGTGAACCACCCAGAGTAGCTTTGTTGCTAGAGGGGATGTACAAAAATCCAATCCAATCCAATCCAATCCATTTATCCATCCATCCATCCATCCATCCATCCATCCATCCATCCATCCATCCATCCATCCATCCATCCATCCATCCATCCATCCATCTACCCATCTACCCATCCACTCATCCACCCATCCATCCAATGTTCCTCTTCATTTCTAGGAAGAGGCCTGAGAAAAGTTGGTCTTGGGTTTACCAAGGCTCCCATTGTTGGTGGTATGATGGGCCCAGCTTGATGGCCATGACCCAACTGGCCCCTCTCCTAGCATGACGGCTTCCCCTGGTGGCAGAGGAGAATGCGGCTGCATGCTAAGAAGCTTCAGCCAACTGGAAGAGGTCTGCACCCTCCTCTCTATGAGCTCATCAACCCTAAATGTTGTCACATTTGGAGAGGCATAAGAAGTACACACCACTAACCCCAGTGTCATTGAAGGGAGAAGTGTAACTAAATGGTGGTAGCAAAGCAAACCGGTGTTGTAGGATGAGAGATTGAAGTGTTTAAAATTGCTGTCCCAAGGAGAACTTTACCAGTTCCTTTTACTGTTTTCATTACCTGTTTTATTGTTGTAAGCCGCCCAGAGTTCCCAGTGGGAAGATGGGTGGGACACAAGATAAATAAATAAATAAATAAATAAATAAATAAATAAATAAATACTTCCACCGTGGAGAAAATGGAGGCCAAGCAACCACTCTGGCCATCGCTTGACCTGTTGCCCAAGCGCTCCGTGTAGGCTGGTAGCTTCAAAGCTCCTTTTTTGACATTCATAATTAGAGATGGGCACGACTTGAAAAAAATTTTTTTCGAGTTGTCGTTAGTCGGGCCTGTTCCGTTTCGGCTCGTTTCCGTTTTTCGCGAAAATTTGCAAAAATTAGTCGGTTCGTTTTTTCGTTTTTTCGTTGTCGTTAGTACTGGTTTGGGGAGGGGGTAGCGGGCTCCTGGAGGGAGCTGCAGGAGTCAGCCAGAGCCACAAGTGACGGACTGGCAGACTCTTTGCACCTGCTGTGTCTCATGTACTTGCATGTAGTGCAATGCAAGTAGATCTGGCTTAGGGTTAAGACGGGTTAGCGCAACGGCTAGGGTTAGCCTAGTTACGGGTGAGGTTAGGGTGAGTATTGGGGTGCACCTCTGGGTGCCTCTCTGACCCACTTAGAAGGACAGTGTACTGGCGTATGGGTTAGGCTTAGGGTTCGGGTTTGGGCTACGATTAGTGGGCTGTTTATGCCCGATTGGCACATCCCAGAAGTCTCTGTGGTCAACCTGGCCAAGTGGCCATGCGATTGGTGGAAAATTTGCATGGTCTACTCCCATGGGAGAGCCCATCATTGCAAATGTGCAGGTGTAAAAAAATAAAATAAAATAAAATAAAATAAAATCAACGGAGACTTTTTTTTTTTGCAAGAAAAACCCACTGCTGCTACTGTAAAAATTCAAGCATTTAAAATAGCTAATTTTCGCATGTTTCTGTGGTGCTTTGGTGGGGTTTTGGGCAACAATTTCAAAAAAAAAAATGCGGTCGCCATTTTGGATCCCCCCCCACCGCATGGCAAATGGATGCGCCCTCCCAGCCTGGTACCAGCAGCGCAGCAGTAGCAATAGCCAAGGAGAGGGGGGCGGGGAAACCCCCCCCCCAAATAAAACACCCTTCTGGCCTGGTAGGTGCCCTCAGACAGTTTTCGCCTACTTTTAGGGCCGGGAATCGGGTTTTTTAAAAACTTTTAAAAACTTTTTTTCTGTGCCGCTTGGCATTGCGCGATGCAAGTAACGAGCACGACAAATCAGACCAAATTGTTCGTTCGTCGGTTCGAGCTCGAAGTCTGGCGGAGTAATTCCCGTTTCCGTTTCCGTAGAGTAACGGATACGAGTAACGGAAACGGAAATGGGAATACCGCTAAGTCGTGCCCATCTCTATTCATAATCTGTAAAAGAGGTGCGTATTAGTGGACCAGCAGCTATTCTTCACGAAGGGGACATCCCGAGGCAAGAAGATGCCTTCAAACAGAGAACTCTTCTCAGTCAAGAAGGGATGCAGAGCCACCCGACTTTGGGAGGGAAAACAGGGAAGGAAGGATTGAACAGGTCAAAGCATTGTGTGCTGTGTCCAGACACAACATACCTTTTCATGTGTGGGACTGCAGATGACAAAGATAGCTTTCTTTACTCTCTGTTGACCATTATTTACTTTTCCTGGTGGTACCCAGAGGTTGGCTGATGTCCTTGGAATGACCAAGGAGGCCATTCAGAGTTCCCAGTTCCCCTGTTTTGTCTGGGGATGGTGTTCCAGGAGCCTGCTAGGAGAAATGGATGAGCCAACCCAGCTTTTCAAGCCTCCTTTTACACCCTGAGCAACCCTTCACCATCGGCCTCTTTCAGGGCAGCAGGAAATTCTCAGAGGTCTGTGGCCACAGATGCGGTGTGTGTGGCTGAAATACGATGGAAAACCCCATCCCTACCAGCAGCGAGGCTGCAAACCAGACACATCCTACGTTGATGTCCATGGGGAGTTTGGCCAAGAAGCCAACAGAACCTCCTGGGAATGAGCCTCTGGACCTTCTGGATTGGCCCATCTGGCAAATTTAAAGACCAAAAACGACTTTGTTCATCTTTGAGCTTGGAAAGTGACATGTTGAAAGCAGATCATCGCCACGTGAGAAGTAGAGAGCAGGAGGGGGCCCTTGGGATCCTCAAGACCAGGGGTCCTCAAAGTTTTTAAACAGTGGGCCTGTCCATCACCCCCAGACACCACTAGGGGGCAGATCACAGTCCAAAAAAAGCCAACATGGAAAAAAGGGAGAAGCCCACCGCTTTGAACTGCCTTAGCATAGAAGCAGCTACGGAGGCTGACTTGCTCGCAAAGCAGGTGGTAAGTGGGGGGGGGGGGATTCCTGCAATTGTTCCCGGGGGCTGGATTCAGGACCCTGGGGGGCCACATCTGCCCCCTCCGGACCATAGTTTGAGGACCCCTGATCAAGACGGTTGCATTCCAAATCAAGACTGAAGAATTCCTGTCCCAAACACTGAAAATCTACGCAGGCAGTAAGGGCTCGCCCCATTGGTTTTAAATGGTCTGGGGATTGGATTCACCAAAGACCACCTTTCTGTCCTCCTGTGTCCCTGTGCAGAAATGCAATATAATGTAGGTCCCACCAGAAAAGGGTGCCGGTGAGGCCGACACTGGCTTGATATGTATCAACAACCGGGAGGCAGGTCCTGTCAGCTGCTGGGCATCCTACCCTGGAAATGCTCTCTCTTTCAGCTCTTCTTTGTTGCTCTATTGGGTTTTCTGTCCTTGTTGTGGCTGCAGCTGAGTTGCTCAGGTGATGTGGCTAGAAGTCAGAAAACTGAAGCCGTAAGGCAGCAAATACCCTGCAAATCTGAGCCTCTGCCTCAGCTTCCTGATGACCCATCATGGGGACCCCTCCGCCTTGCAGTATTGGTGCCTTTCTGGGAGCGCTTTGAGGAACTGCTGGGTTTTGTGCCCCACATGCATTGCTTCCTCAGCAGGAAGAAAATCCGTCATCATGTCTTCATACTTAACTGTGGGAGGATCCTGATGAAGAAAGAAGACTCGAGTCCAGTTGTCCGACCAGTGGAGCGATCTCTCGCCCCTTGCTATTGGCACGTTTTATTACATATCATTTACATCCGACAGTATGCACAGCATCAGTGATTGGTTACAAGGGAAAGGTTACAACATATGCTGGTTGGCTGCTCCATAGAGAATCACCTCGTGAACAGAGCATGCTTTTGCACAGTTATTGATTACGATAACACATGTCCTTGCTGTTTACAGATGAGAGGCGAGTTAATGAGAAATAGACAAGAATAGATGAAGGGAAGACAAGAATCGGTAAAGGGAAATGGAAAGCAAACAGAATTAGAAGTGGAATTATCCCAGTAACCAAGAGTAAATAACTGAGAGATGAGCAGAGCAGTCAGAGTGAGTACACAATCTGAGTAAATTAAAAGTAACTAATGTTTCAGTTAAATAGTAAGTAATAGGTGAACAAAATTTACCCAAACTGGCTTAGAGGGATTCCAAGGTCTGCAAACATGTGGATTCAGCAGAGTCCCATGAGGTGGGTGTTCCTTCTTGTGAAATGAAGACTCTAGGTCTCATCCTAGCTGTCTGAATCATACTCCGTCACTTAACCAGGTAGACCATTTTAGATTTAACAGAGCCTCTCTGATCAACGTGGGCTTCCTAGAAAGTGGAAATGACACCAACTAGAGATGGGCACGAAACGAGCAATTTTTCGTTTTCGTTTTCATTTTTTGTTTCATTACGTAACGAAACGAAAAACGAATTTTGTCTCCAAAATGAAATGAAATGAACCGAAACAACAGAAATTTTGTCGTGTGTTTCGTTTTCGTTGCGGCAAATACATTGAACTGTAATGAATGCTAACGAAACAGCAATTTTTCATTTTCATTTTTGTTTTTTTTGTTTCGTTATGTAACGAAACAAAAACGAAATTTTTTGCAAAAAATTGACAAAAAACGAAAACGAACCGAAACGGACCCCCTAAACAACAAACGACAAACGAAACACCATTTTTTTGAGTCGTGCCCATCTCTAACACCAACTATATTGCCATGCATGATGTGGACTTGCTACCTCTCAACGAGGAATTGGACTACAGCTTCCCAGCAGCCGGCCTTTTCCATGTGGCATCACCTGAATTACACCCTCTTTATCATGATAACACCTATGTAGGCAGCATCTTGTTGCTTACTAAACAGCACTATCAACTGTGTAATGGAATTTTCAACCGATTCTGGGGCTGGGCCCGGGAGGAGGATGAATTTTAATGCTGTATCAGAGGAGCCGGACTTCAACTCTTCTGGCCTTTAGGTATTACAAGTGGATACAAAACATTCCAGTGAATATAATGTAGTTCCATGCAATGCAGTACAAATAAAATCACTTTTTTTTTTGGAACTAGTTGTTTCCTAGCTTGGCCTAATTCTTCCTCCCCACAAAGAGATGTCCATGTGTTTCAAGCAAGAGAGAAATACTTAGTCATAGACTCATCAATTGGAAGGGGCCTACAAGGCCATCAAATCCAACCCCTGCTTATGCCAGGGATCCAAATCTAACCAGACGTTTGCCCAAATGTCTCTTGAGTGCCTCCAGCAATGGAGGACTCACCACCTCCTGAGATAATGGGTTCCATTGCTGTACTGCTCTAACAGTTAGGAAGTTTTTCCTGACATCAAACTGGAACCTTCACTTCCGATAACTTGAGCCCATCACTTTGTGTCCTCCACCCTGGGATGATTGAGAAGAAGTTCCTGCCCCTTTTCAAATATTTGAAAAGAGCTCTCATCTCTCTCTCCTTGGTCTTCTTTTAACACGCTAAACATGCCCATTTCTTTCAGTCTTTTCTTGGTTTCCCAGCCCCCTGATCCTTGCAGCCCGCCACCAAGTTTGATTCTATTTGTTTAAGGAGCATATGGGGGAAAGCGGGCCAATTACATGCCCAAAAAGAATGCTGCACCGTGAGGTCATAGACTTTTGCCTTTCTCTCCCAGCACTTTTGACTGCTCACAATTATCACCCCCCTTTATTCCTTGTGTAGGGCTCCTTTGCCTTTGATCTAGCCTTTCTGCATGGCTTCCTTTGATCCACTTTGGCTTACATTGTCTGTAACTCGACCTGCTGCCATGCCTTCTAATCCACCTCCGTTCCTCCCCACCCTTTCCAGATCTCTCCCCCACACCATTTCTTTCAACTCCCCTCTCTCTCTCTCTTTCATCTCTCTCTCTCTCTCTCTCTCTCTCTCTCTCTCTCTTGTACAAGTGTATACAAGGGTGGAAACAAAGGGACTACAGTTTGGGAACCAGCTCCAAGATCTTTAGAAGCCACTGCTTTCAAATGTTGGAGTCTAAAGAGGTATCTTCATTGGGGTTTTTTAACATGTGGGTGTTGCAGGAAAGAAAGAAAGAAAGAAAGAAAGAAAGAAAGAAAGAAAGAAGGAAGGAAGGAAGGAAGGAAGGAAAGAAAGAAAGAAAAAGAAAGAAAGAAAGAAAGAAAGAAAGAAAGAAAGAAAGAAAGAAAGAAAGAAAGAAAGAAAGAAAGAAAGAACGAGGGATGTACAAGTATGAAAGAAAAAAGAAAACAAAAACAGCAACATAAAATATTTTGCAATAGTAGCAATCATGGGAAAGCATTGTCTCCAGCTGGGATTCACACTCTCTGAGGGTCTTTGTTTAGGGTAACATGATTTCCACCCAGTTGCATGTACAGTGTGATCGATTTATGTGTTGAGTTTCATGAGTGCAAAGTTTCATTGAAATTGGAGGGTTACATCATTTCGGGGAGTAGTGACCAAACTGGACTTGATATTTTGCAGCCAGAAGAGCACGGCTTGAACCTATGGCATCATGGGCTTAGCCTGAGAAAGACCTAAGGGAGAACTGACATTTTATTTCACCTCATTTTCGAGAAGAGTTTCTCAAAAGGTTTGAGAATTTGCAAATTCTTTGTATTCATCACAATTTCTTTATATTGGCAAATTTCTTTATATTGTTTGGAAGAATGGCCTTTTGGACTATGAATGGCTGCTATGAGCTGGGCTAGTTTTTTGAGGTATCCTGGGAGCCTTAGTCAAAATGAACTCAACACATTCCCTGCCTTTTAGTTACTAATCTAGTTATGGCCTGCCCACATGAAGATAGGAGGGGGACAATTACATTTTTTGTAGGTTCATTGGTGCTAGTCTTTGTTGGGTGAATCAAGCGATGGCTTCTTGGGCCTAGCCTGAAAAAGATCTAAAGAAGAACTGACATTTGATTTTACCACATTTGTGAGAAGAGTTTCTCAAAATGTTTGAGAAGAGTTTCTCAAAATTTGCAAATTACTTTGCTTTCATCGCAAATGGCAAATTTCTTTGTCTGTTTGGAAGAATGAGCTTTTGGACTATGAATGGCTCCTATGGCTTGGAATAGTTTGTTGAGGTGTTCTGGGAGCCATAGTCAAAAAAGGAAATCTACAAGTCCCCTGCCATTTAGTTAGTCATCTAGTTGTGGCCTGCCAACACAAAGGTAGGAGGGGGGGGTAATTGCATTGTTCATAGGCTCATTGGTGCTAGTCTTTGTTATCTTAATCAAGTGAAAATGATCTTACTTCCTGCTGAGGAATAGGGAAGGCAATGAATACTTTTCAAAAAGATAGTTATACTAGTAGCAAACAACTTTTTGTCATGAAAGTATAAGCTAAATGTAAGCGGACCCACTGAAAAGTATTGGGATTTTAGTAAAGATGGGCATGAAGCAAACTATGAACTGAAAAAAAAAACAACCCATGGACTGGGCTGATTCGTGGTTCAGTTTGTGGTCTGGTTCAGGGATCCGCTTTTGCTGAAATGAAATGAAACACCAAACTTTTTTCTGCTGGGATCTGTTCTTCTAAAGATGGCACCAGTGAAAGATGAAGAGGAGATGGTAGCAGGACCAGGTAGGGAGCCGATGGGGGGGGCATCAGGAAGAGGGTGGGAGGGTGCCAGAGAAGGTGGAGGTGTTAGGTTCCCCTTCCCCCAGAGGTGAACAATAAATAAATAAATACAAACAATGAAGCAGCTCCTTTCCCCAGGGTTTGGAGGTGGTTCATGGATGCCCATGGACCATGCTGATTTCTCATCATTCAGCTTCATGGCCATCTCTACTTGTTAGTCAACACAAACGTTCACCCCATTCATTGCAATAGGTTTCCTTTAGTTGGAACTGCACTTGAATCGAGCGCTACAATCACAGTGAATTCCTTCTTTCAAATTAGTTCTCCCTGCTTGGAAAATAACACCTTCCAATCATTCTGGGGCAGCTTTCTTTTTCCAAACCACTCAGACACCGTGGTTTTGTGATATGTTTTTCTAGTTCACGTCCTTTTGCCCAAATTCCTCTGGTGGAGCAATCGAATGAGGGTGGCTTTTGGTCTGAGCCCGGGTGAATGTACTCTGAGGAAGCCTGCAGCAGCTGGAGGAGTTGAAGATGGCTTGAATAATCTCCTTGGGCAACCACTGACATTCCCTCCAGTGCCGAACTTGACAGAGTCCTGGAGGAGAGGAAATGTCATTTGTTGGCTCTGGGTTTCACTCCCAACTTTAAAAGGACCAGTTTTCCTGTACCACATCTCAGACAACAGCTTACTTATGGCTGTGTTCCCCACCATTCTCCTTCTATGTCTTCCCATTGCCTGAAGACGTTGCGTCAGTTGACATGATGAGAGACTCCAGTGGCACTTCCTAACCGAGAACCCTGCTTGGTCATTGCCTTATTCAGCACTGACAGTGTGGATAAAAAATTAGTAGCCAGCACCCTTTCACCCACTCTCTTTCTTTGATTTCTCCATGTGAACGGAAAAGAGGCCCACAAAGCAAGGCTCCTGTTTTCTAGTAGGTCTCCTCGGATTTCCCAGGGCAATAAACATCATTGATTTCAGTAGGTCTAAAGTAGGCAGATTCACCTGGAAGATGGTGGCAGAGGAGAGCTTTAAAAAGACAAGTAAGTGGGCTCTACTTACTGTTTTTTCCAGTAGTGATGTATTAAAGTAGGAGCTGGACTATAAAGAAGGCTAATTGCCACAGAATTGATGCTTTTGAGCTGTGGTGCTGGAGGAGAGTCTTGAGAGAGTCCCCTGGAGTGCAAGGAGATCAAACTTATCCATCCTGAAAGAAATCAAGCCCGAATGTTCACTGGAAGGACAGATTTTGAAGCTGAAGCTCCAGTACTTTGGCCACCTCATGAGGAGAGAGGAGTCCTTGGAAAAGTCCCTGATGTTGGGAAAGATTGAAGGCAAAAGGAAAAGAGGACGGCAGAGAATGAGATGGTTGGACGGTGTCATCGATGCAACCAATATGGATTTGACAAAACTCTGGGAGGCAGTGGAAGACAGGAGGGCCTGGCGAGCTCTGGTCCATGGGGTCACCAAAGAGTCGGACACGACTGAACGACTGAACAACAACAGCAACAACAGGAAATCAGGCCCAGAGTCTTTTTAGAAGTGAAGATCATTCAACTGAGGCCATTGTACTTTGGGGGTATCAGGAGAAGACACAACTCAATAGAGAAGGCAGTCATGGTGGGAAAAGCGGAGGTCAGTAGGAAAAGAAAATGTGAGATGGATTTACTTAGAATCATAGAATTATAGAATAATGGATTTAGAATAGGGTCAAGGCAGGGATCCAGATCAAGGTGGATCTGACAGATGGTTGTCCATTTTTCTCTTGCATGCCCCCCGCCCGAGGACATTGGTTACGTTGTCGTACTGCTCTAACAGTCAAGTTCTTTTTCCTGATATTCAGCCTAAAATTGATTTTCCGTGGCTTGAACCCATTCTTATATGTTCTATAGTGTGGGGATGACTGAGAACAGATCCTCCTGCTCCCACTCTGTAGGACTGCCTGTGTTTGAAAGGAATCCATGGGTTTGCAAGATTTGAGCAATGGTAGGACTTTCTGGAGGGAATTAATTCAGAGAAAGCCTTAATTCATCATCTCTTTTTCCATCAACGGTCACCCTCCCAGCTAAATCTGATGCATCGGTAGCCACCCTAGCTAAAGCAGATATTATTTTAGATGGGATTTGTAATCTCTTTGCTCATTTCCTCATTCTTTTCTACTGCCTCTCCTCTAAGGAACTCAGGATGGCAGCCTTGTCTTCTCCCCAAGGTTTGTTACTGTACAACAACCCTTGAAGGTAGGTGAGATCCAGAAATGATCACTGGGAGAGGCTCGTCCAATCAGCTTTAATGGCTCGGCGGAAATTTCAACCTGTCATCTCCACAAAACTCTATCTAATCCTAAAGTCTTTCTAATCAAAGAAATCCCTGGGTGACCATCTAGCTGGCTACGGTGAGATGTACTGTACTTCCATCAAGCTATAGCAATTATTTCTAAATGAGTACCTATGCATTTGGATCAGCACTTGCAGATTTTAAATAAATTGGTGTCTCTCCTCCTCCTTCTCCTCCTCCTCCACCACCACCACCACCACCACCATCATCATAAACGTCATCATTCAGGTCATTATTGTTCTTTTTGTTATTTAACAGTCCCATTGTAGACAGGACTACACCAAACCCAGGCTATCTTTAAAAGGAGCTTGTCCTAAGTCAGGCAGACAGTTCCACCAGTCAGTGAGGACCATCCCAGATATCCTGTCTTCACAGTTGCTCTCTGCGCAGTGCCTCTGTGTGCTCCTATCACTGGGAGCCACTCAAACGTCAAGCAGCGCCTTGCTGGTCTAGCTCAGTGAGTTGGACCCCCTGCCACTCCTGAGAGATGGGGTCAAGTGAGATCACCCTGAGCGTGTGTGGTGTCCTGATAAACTTATGCTCTCTACCACCCGTGTGGTTTGTGCAAACTGCAGGATGATCCCAGAGCACTCTCTGAAAGAGGCAACTGGGTAAGCTGCCATCAAGACATTATACGTTGAAAATTCCGGGAAGGGCATCATAAGCCAGAATTGACTTGAAGGAATGCAATTATTTTTAGTAGGTCTGCACTCTTCTTTTGAAATCTTAAAAACTTTTAAAAAATATATATTGAGCTCCAGTTCTCCATATTACTTATTGGATAGAATACTCTCTCACCCGCTCCCCTCCCCCCAACTCTCTCTGAGTAGGAGCAAAATTGATCACAGAGAATTTGTTTAATGAGCAAAGCCATCCTCGGTGTTTTTATTTAGGCAGTCAATGTTTACTCTGGGGAGAAGAGGCATTATTTATAGCTTCAGAAGTAATACGAAGAAGAACGGGTCGTTGATGCAGAAATACCCATGTTCTTTCCATGAATGGCCCTGCTTCTGATGTGGTGACGCGGGTGAGACACCTTTGATCCGGAGGCGAAGGGATGAAATCACGGCACCATTGAAAGGCTATCCCTCATCTCTCGTACATCTAGTGATTAAATATTGGGTTAAATCTCTCTCTCTCTCTCTCTCTCTCTCTCTCTCTCTCTCTCTCTCTCTCTCTCTCTCACTCTCACTCACTCACTCACTCACACACACACACACACACACACACACACACACACACACACACACACACACAGAGAGAGAGAGAGAGAGAGAGAGAGAGAGAGAGAGAGAGAGAGAGAGAGAGAGAGAGAGAGAGAGAGAGAGAGAGAGAGAGAGAGAGTTTTGTGTCTTGGCTTGCTTTATTGGCCGAGGAGACAGACCGATGGCGGCTTCTTGTTCTCAGCTTCGAGCACCTCTGTGTTTTAATCCTTCCTCAAACTGTGAGAAGAAGCTTTGAAAACATACTGGATTTTTCCTTCTATAAGATGCCTCCATGTATAAGATGACCCCATAAGAACATAAGAACATAAGAACATAAGAAGAGCTCTGCTGGATCAGGCCAAAGGCCCATCTAGTCCAGCTTCCTGTATCTCATAGTGGCCCCACCAGATGCGTTTGGGAGCACATGAGACTAGATATCTGTCTCCCAATACCACTCCCCTGCATCTGGCCCTTGAAGCCCCCGGTTTTAAGCCTGGAGATTGCACATCTCCATCATGGTTTGTAACCTGAGATGGACTTTTCCTCCAGGAAATTTCCCTGACATTTCCAATCCAAAATTACAGTCTCGCAACCTTGTGGTTCTCTCCTTGGTGGACTTCCATGTATAAGATGACACTCAACATTTAGTCTAACAATTTTAGACCAAAAATTATAGTCTTATACACAGAAAAATATGGTTGGAAAGGATCCTGGCTGGAGAGGGTGCTATAAGGAAAGCCACTTTCCCTACCTTTTCAGAGCGACATATGCCTTCCTTAGATGTGGGAAGAAGACTTTTTCAAATCCTTGCCCAGCCATAAGCTTTCCATTTAAAAATACCTGCTGTAAAACCAGTTCTGACTAATGAATGGCCACCCTTTTTAGAGTTCTCTAAGTAGACTCAGAAGTAGTTTACCATTTCCTTCTGCTGCCAACCCCCCACCACCACCCGGGACAGTGTCTGGTTAACCAGAAGTCCAGTTTTGCAGAAAATCATTTCTGAGGCCTCCGAGGGACTTTCTAGGCCTGTCAGAGGCCTCAGAAATGATTGTCAGTGATCCGGAAGTCACTTACGGTTTCCCAGAAGTCACTTCCAGTTTGCAGAGAAGCCCTTTTGGGGCTTCCAGAAGGCCCGGGGAGGCTCATGCAGGCCTATTCGGGGCAGCGCCAGGCTGGAGGTAAGTACACGTAAGTACAAGTATCCTGTTGGACGGCTCTCTGAGGTCAGAATCGGAGGCACTGCTCGCAGTTGGCTCCGTTCCTTCCTCGAGGGCCGGCCACAGTACATACAGCATGGGGGGGGGAAGTTATCGGCCCCTTGGATCCTCCCTTGTGGGGTTCCACAGGGGTCATCTCTGTCCCCCATGCTGTTTAACATCTACGTAAGGCCGCTGGCGGGGGTCATCAGGAGTTTTGGAGTCTGCTGTCATCAGTACGCTGATGACACGCAGCTCTATCTCTCCTTTACCACCTCTGCTGTGGAAGCTGTGGGGGTCCTTGACGGGTGCCTGGAGGCCGTACTGGCTTGGACCGGGGCGAACAGGCTTAAGCTCAACCCCGAGAAGACAGAGGTTATGTTCTTCGGGAGCTCGCCGTCGGGGTACGGTGGCCCCCTCCCCTGTCTGGGGGGAGTTTCCCTCCAGCTCGCGGAGAGGGTGCGGAATCTGGGTGTGCTCCTGGACCCGGCACTTACCATGGAGTCTCAGGTGGCGTCGGTGACCAGGTCCGCCTATTACCATCTACGTCGGATCGCCCAGATCCGCCCGTACCTCGACGCGAACTCCTTGAGAACAGTGGTCCAAGCTCTGGTGATCTCGAGGCTGGACTACTGTAACGCCCTCTACATGGGGTTGCCCTTGAATCTTCTCCGGCGTCTGCAGCGGGTACAGAACGCAGCGGCCAGGCTGGTGGCTGGTGTGCGTCGTTATGACCACATCACCCCAGCCCTGGTCCGTCTGCACTGGTTGCCTGTTGCGGCCCGGATTAGATTCAAGGTCCTGGTTTTAGTTTATAAAACCCTCCATGGCTTGGGACCAGACTACCTGGCAGAGCGTATCGCTCAGCGATCAACCTCGGCCCGTCCCGTTCGGCAGGCGCGAGCGCACTTGCTCCGGGTCGCCACTCCTCGGGAAGCCCGCAGGATGAGAACTCGGACCCGGGCTTTCTCTGTGGCAGCCCCCAGCCTCTGGAATTCCATCCCCAGTGAAGTGCGTTCTTCAGAGTCCCTGCTGGCCTTCCGAAAGGCGCTAAAAACCCATCTTTTCCGGGAGGCCTTTGGCGACGTTTAATTTGGCTTTTGTTCTTTTTCCCGCCATCGTAACCTGATTTTATCCTCCATCCTTAGTGAAGTGCCATCTGGTTTTAACTTTGTATAGCGTGATTTATTTGTCTTGTTTTATCACTCATTGTAATTTCTGTTGGCTATTGTAGCCTTGTGTAAGCCGCTTAGAGTACATAGTAGATAAGCGGGGTATAAATTCAACAAATAAATAATAAATAAATAAATAAATACAAGGGCCGCTAGCTAAGACCCCCAGGCCTGACGACCTGCGTCCACATATAGCGGATTTTCAATTATCATCGGTTGGGTCAGTTCCCCAACCCCGCGATAGGTGGGGGTCACTGTACTCAGACGACCTGGGTTCAAATCCCCGCTTAGTCTTGAAAACTCACAATTGGTGCAGCTCATTCAATCTGCTCAAGAAAAAAAATTAAGGGAGTCTTCTGACACCTTAGAGAACATTAGACTTTACTAAGCGTAAGTTTTCATAGTCACCCTCTTCTTTGGATGTGGGTGGACCACAATCCATGACAGCCAATGCCATATGAAACACAGTAGTCTTCAAGGCATCACAAGACACTTCTTCCTTGTCAATTTCTGAAAAGATACATTGTTCTGTGTCATCCAGCAGCCCAGCTAGATTCTGAAATTTGTCCTCTGCAAACTTTTCCAAAGCACTGCTCCGTCCTCTCTTTGGCCCTGGTCCCACATCCCTTTAAAAGCAGTTTAAATTACCAGATAACCTGTGTCTAAAAATGCCGTCCCCACGGCCACCGGGCTTTTTGAAAAAAAAGAAAAAAAGAAAACCCGGTAATGATCCCTTAAGCGAGGTTTCTGTGACTCACCCAAGAGGTAGGGAAATTTTTGCCTTGCTTTGATAATCCGGCTTTTAAGGAGGCAGACGCCGTGAGACCACATAGATGATCCAGGTTTCTTTTTCTTTCTTTTTTCACAGCACCGACCGGCTGTTCCTGGGGCCGATTGGCTATTTTTTAAAATTGCTTTTCACCTTTGAAGAAACAGGAAGCTATATCCGGTCCTACAAGTTTTAATTTCCCCCAGCCAAGTGGTCCGTTTTTTTAAATGCTAGCGCCACCTGCTGGCCAAGGGGGCTGAACTGCACTTTAAAATAAAAAACAACAACAGCTTTTGAAGTGGGAACTCTTGTCCCACATTTAAATCACATGATGGGATGAAGAGGAAAAGCCGGACCTTCAGAAAATCAGGATCAAAACCCAGGTGTGACCACGGCCAAGTCTCTCTATCCCTCATGGTAACAAACATTGCTTTATTAAAGAAAGAAAAAAATTTTTTTTCTAATTCTTGTGTGCATAGGTCCTGGATGAGGTGTAAGAAGGGGGGAAATGACCCAGGTTTCTGAAAGGGTAGAGGGGATCATTGTTTGAAATATCAGCCATGGAACAACAACAAGAATTTTGGCGTGAAGGTTATAGGAAAAAGCATCTCTGTTAATTAAAAGAAATTCACCCTGGTGCTGGCTTGTTTTTAATTCTTATTTTTCCTCCCCCGGCTGCTCCTCTTCCCTAGATGAGCTCAAAGGAGACTTTTGTTCCTCAGACAGGCTGGTTATTTTAGGTCTGCCCTGAATAATAACTAGTCATCTTTTGTGGGGTTGTAATCCCTAGTGGGCAAAGTGGGGTGGTGGTGGAATGAGAAAGCAAGGAATATGCGGCTGAACATTATGAGGAGGAGGGTAGAAGGCAACTGGGATTCAATACCTGCAATTTTAAGAACGCAACCCCCCACAAACACACCTTGTGCTTTAAGATCCACTCCCCCCCTTAAAATAACACATCAAAAACACTTTAAATGGGCCACTTTCTTTGCCTCTTTCTATCTCTTGGCTGCTTTATTTTCCAGGCTTTGCAAAAGGCCTTTAAGTGACAGGGTGGTCAAGACTCCTAATTTACGAGACTGATTCACTGTTTCCGACTGACTAGTGAAGGACAGGAGGTTTTGGAATTTATACTGTACCGGTGAACTGAGCTTTATGGTGCCCTTTAGTCAAACGAGGAGAAAAGAATGGTGGCGAGTTATCTCATTTCTCTTGCTTTTGTGGCATGTCAAGCGATGGACAAAACAGAACAGAAAATGACCTGCTTGTTCATAGTTCAAGAGGCACCTAAATCATGTTGGCTTCATAGAACCCATGGGTGGAAACTCATCAAAGGAAAAGCAAACCTGGAAATAAGAAGACATTTATTTCCTGATGGTGAGAGCCATTAAACAGTGGAACAGGTTGCCTCCCGATGTGGTGGGCACCCCATCGCTGGAGGTTTTCAAGAAGAGATTAGACAGCCATCTGCCCAGGATGGTATGAGGTCTCCTGCCTTGGGCAGGGGGTTGGGCTAGAAGACGTCCAAGGTTCCTTCCAACCCTATGATGATTCCATGATTCTAGTCTATGGTTCTTAATAATATAATAATCCTGTACCATTGAGTCCATTCTGAGTTATGGTGACCCTTTTCAGGATTGTGCAGGTAGAGAAGACTCAGAAATGCTTTACCATTCCCTCCTTCTCGGGGAACCCTGGGGCTGTGCATAGAAATGGGCACGAAACAAATTTTTAATTTGTTTCATTATTTGTTATTCATTTCGTTAAGGAACGAAACGAATAATGAAGAGACCCATCAAAGAAAAACGAAATGAAACGAAATGGAAATTTCCATTTTGGTCGCTTCATTTTTTGTTTCCCCATAGGAATACATTGAAGCAATGTATTCCTATGGGTCCCCCCCCCCAATGTTTTGGACTATGAACGAAGCAAAAAAAAACAAAAAAAACCAAAAAAACCAAAAAAATGAAACGAAATGCCCTTTTGGCATTTCGTGCCCATCTCTAGGCCCCACGCAGTTTGCCCAAGGCCACCCAGGGTGGCTCGACTCTCTCAGGAGACCCCATGGGGAATCAAATTTCCAACCTCTGGCTTTGCAGTCCGAGGTCTAAAACCATCAAGATATCTAGCTGTTCAGTCTCGGTCAGAAGTTTGAAAAGTTATCCCCCCCTCACCCCAGAACATAGATGTTGAAATCCCTCAGCCAGCAGGGCAGTAGGTGACATATAAGCTATATAAATAGATAAAATAAATATGCAGATGCTTTGAAAATGGAACTTGTTCTCTCTTCTAGACTACCCCTGTCCTGTTTGTCCTCCAAACAGCTGCCCCCTTCTCATGCTACAGAGGTACAAAAAACTTGTCTTATCCTTCACGTGTATTGAAGGGCTATCCATTTTCTTCTGCTCTGAGAAAAGAGAGGCTGTCATGATGAAGGGAAAGCTGACAGGGAAATGCTCCAGCCTTCCTGAGCAGATATATCAATGTCTGGGCTTTCTGAGAGGTTTACTGGCGGTCAGGTAGGCAGCAGGAAAATAAATCTATTTTTGTTGTTGTTAGATCTTTTCTACCCATGAAGCCCATGGAAACCCCACATCAGCTCTGTTTCTCAGCACACACCCTCCTCCTCCACGGCTACAAAAGGCACATCTTAACCATTTTATTTTCTTCCTTCCTTTCTTTGGCAAGCCACCTCATTCCAAAATACTGATGTTTGATCAAATTCAAATCAGACCAAGGTTGCCCCCTCTGTTCATTCTAAATGGCTTGCTCATTTCAGTGTCCCTTGTTGTATTTTAGGAGGGGCATGTTTGCTTGTGGGGCCCTGAATGCTACATACGTGGGCATATTGATTTGATTGATTGATTGATTGATTGATTGATTGATTGATTGATTGATTGATTGATTGATTGATTGATTGATTGGCTGGCTGGCTGGCTGGCTGGCTGGTTGATTGGTTGGATTTTTATCCCACCCATCTGGCCAAAGGCCACCCAGGGCTGCTAACAATACTCAAAAACTAAACATCACTGGATAACAGTTGCCTAGATGCCCTAAGCACATCTGATCTCACTTGATTTCAGAAGCTAAGCAGGGTCGACCCTGGTTAGTACTTGGATGGGAGACCACCAGGGAATACCAGGTGCTGTAGGTGCCTGGAGTAGGAACTGGCAAGCCACTCCAGTACTCCTGCCAAGAAACCCCCAACAACACAACACACACACACAAACATCATTCAAAACCAAACACAGCAGAAGACCAAAGCAAAAACTAACTATACAATGCAAATTAACAATATGTCTTCATAAATGAATAAACATCAAAATATAACTAAGCAGCATTAAATAACAGCAGGGATTAGTAGAAAGGTTAGATCAATACTTGCCCGGTCGTTTAGCTACATTGACAATCTATGACATGGTGAGGATACCGTAGCAAAACTTGGGTGGTGGTGAAAATGAAGTATGTAATAATGAAAGGAAAAACCAGCCTTCCCATCTTATACCTTTGAGTAAATCTAACCCTGGAAACAACCAAACAAAAAAAATACCAATGTAACTTGGAGCGTGTGCAAGGCTCCTCTCTGACTAGATGCTGAAATATGTGGATTAGAGATGGGTACGACTCAAAAAAATGGTGTTTCGTTTGTCGTTTGTCGTTTAGGGGGTCCGTTTCAGTTCGTTTTCATTTTTCGTGAATTTTTTGCAAAAATTTTTGTTTTCGTTTCGTTACGTAACGAAATGAAAAAACGAAAACGAAAACAAAAAATTGCTGTTTCGTTAGCGTTCATTACAGTTCAATGTATTTGCCGCAACGAAAACGAAACACACGACAAAATTTCTGTTGTTTCGGTTCGTTTCATTTTATTTTGGAGACAAAATTCGTTTTTCATTTCGTTACGTAACGAAACGAAAAATGAAAATGAAAACGAAAAATTGCTCATTTCGTGCCCATCTCTAATGTGGATTATAGTGAATTTAAATATAATAACAAATACTATACAGGACATGGGCTCTGGCTCCCTCTAGGGGGCAGTTCTCATATCTTTGTGGTTTGAAATATATATTTTTGGGATTTTTTCTTTAAATATTTTTAACATTTTCAGACTGCCAATCAGTGAATCAGTGGATACTAATAACACAGATAAGGTTTTTTTTTTTACTGTGGCAATCTATTAACTAGTAAAGTTTTTGCTTTGCATATTCTACACTTGAAATGTGTAGGTTTACATTTCTTAACTACAAAGACGCATAATTGCATATCATTGAATCATAGACTCATCATAGGGTTGCAAGGGACCTCTTCTAGTCCAAAGCAGGAGACCTCTTACCACCCCAGACTGATGGCTGTCCAATCTTTTCTCGAAAACCTCCAGTGATGGGTAGAGATGGGCACAAAACAAGCGATTTTTCGTTTTTGTTTTCATTTTTTCGTTTTGTTACACAACGAAAACAAAACAAATTTTTTTAAAAAACAAAACGAAAATGAAACAACCAAATTTGCCGTGTTTTTCATTTTCGTTGCAGCAGATGCATTGAACTAAAAAGAATGCTAATGAAACAGCAATTTTTGTTTTTGTTTTCGTTTTTTCGTTTCATTACCTAACGAAACGAAAATGAAATTTTTTTCAAAAAAAGTCACAAAAATGAAAACGAACCGAAACGGACCCCTAGACGACCAAACGACAAACGAAACACCATTTTTTGAGTCGTGCCCATCTCTAGTGATGGGGTTCCCACAGCATTGGGAGGGAAGTTGCTCCACTGTTGAATGGCTTTTGCCAATTTGGCTCTCCTTCTGATGAGTTCCCACCTATTGGTTCTTGTCATACCCTCAAGTGTGGCAACCCTTCAGGTATTGGAAGACTGCTATCATCTCTCCCTTCAGTCTTCTCTTGGTCAGACAAAACATGCCTATTCTTTTAGTCTTTCTTCATATGATTTAGCCTCAAGTCTTGTTAACATGTATTCTCTGTGAGTGCTCTATACCCCCAGAGCCCAGAGAGAATTCCAAGCTCCCTGAGCTCCTTGACCTCTGAAGATGCCGCCCAAAGAGTTTGGTGAAACATCAGGAAGAAAAACTTCCAGAACATAGCCAAACAGCCCACAGAACTCACAACAACTATCCCCTTATCATATTTGTTGCTCTTCTCTGCACTTTTTCTCAGGCCTCTGTGTCTCCTTTGTATTGTGGTGTCCAGAACTGGACACAGTATTCCAAATGTGGCCTCACTAGGGCAGTGTCGAGTGGTACAATCACTTCCTGTGATCTTGATGCTATCCCCCTCTTGGTGCGGCCTAGGACCATGTTTACTTTTTTGACTCATCCTTAGGTGGTGGTCCACCAGGACACCTAAGTCTTTCTTCCTATGCTTTAACCTCAAGGCCCTTTTTGAAAAGATCTGGTACACCATACTACAAATGGCAATGGTTTCAGACTACAGGAAAAGAGATTCCATTGGAACATTAGGAAGAACTTCGTGACAGTTAGAGCTGTTTGGCAGTGGAATAAGCTGCCACAAAGGGTGGTGGAGTCTCCTTCCTTGGAGGTTTTTAAGCAGAGGCTGGATGGCCATCTGTCAGAAATATTGTGGATGGAGTTCCTGCATGGCAGGGGGTTGGACTAGATGGCCCTTGAGGTCTCTTCCAACTCTATGATTCTATGATTCTATGGCTAAGTGCAGTCTTAGCTTTACTACTGCTCTGCGGTGGTAACAACATCAAATGAAGCCGCTGTACAATGGCTTTTGTTTAAATCCGGCCAACAAAAGCGTGGCTCCATCTTCAACAGTCCATAGGTCTAAAGCAATGCCTGGATGAGATATCAATACAGCAGGACAACATCTGTTCTGGCCAACGGCCAGTGCTTCAAGATGCTGTGATCCAGATGTGGCGATCAGACAAGGCTTTGAAAAGGGCCGCTTTCATAAGTCTCTGTATCACTGGAGGTGTTGATTCTGGCACTTGCTCTGAATGCAGCAATTAGACTCACTTCTAGTCCTTGGCTGTTCTCGCTGGGGAATATATTCTGCCCATCTTCAATCACACCATTCTTGCATGCCACATGAGATCATGGTTTGAACTGCGAAGTGCTGATCTGCGAGAGGAAGGCTGTTGTGTAATGCAGCGATCATTCAGGCGAGAATCTCGGCAGTGCTCAACTCAGTGGCGTGCGGAGTAGCCGCAGTTGGGATGCAGATCCTGAGAGATCCAGGCTGCTGTGGTGCGATGAGTAGGCACCTTGATGGAGGAGGTGGGGCAGTACATAAGAACATAAGAACATAAGAAGAGCCCTGCTGGATCAGGCCAAAGGCCCATCTAGTCCAGCTTCCTGTATCTCACAAAGGCCCTACCAGATGCATCTAGGAGCGAATGAGACTAGATATCTGTCTCCTGATACCACTCCCCCGCATCTGGCCCTTGAAGTACCTTGGTTTTAAGCCTGCAGATTACACATCTCCATCATGGTTTGTAACCTGTGATGGACTTTTCCTCCAGGAATCCGTCCAATCCCCTTTTGAAGGCATCCAGGCCAGATGCCATCACCACCTCCTGTGGCAGGGAGTTCCACAGACTAACAACGTGCTGGGTGAAAAAAATATTTTCTTTTGTCTGTTCTCACTCTCCCAGTGAACCGTGAAACACCTGTGGACCGTGAAACACCTGTTTAGCCGAGCAACATAGCAGCACGAACCACCAAAGTGGCAGTTTGTGCCCATCACTAGTCCTAATCCATTCTAGGGATTTCAAACAGAGCTTGGAAACATCCCCACCCCACTACAGTGGCCGACTGGGGGAATCCTGAGCAAAGTAATGCCCCAAAAGTGGCTGTTCTAACATCTGGTCTCAGCAGCACCTAAGGGGCGTCATGTCCCTGATCAAGCCTTGGATGAATTATGGATGATGCTTCCTTCCATCATTTGCTTGTCCCCCCTATACTAGGATCTTGCACCCTGGCCTTGCTCACGTCTTCATCGAAAGACCTTTTCCAATTACTTCTTGATGAGAAGACTCCTTCTGAAGATCGTCCCACCAGCCCACCATTGGTGGACTGATGGACAGGGCGACCCAGTACAGCAATGGGTGGGAAGATGCTTTGAACGCAACATCTCCTTCCTTTGGACATCCAGCCTGTCCACCGACAGGGTCTCCCTGACTTCCTTTCGAAGAGGCTGCTGGGAACCTGGCATTTTGGAAGGCAGGGCAGCCAGAGCTCTCTGATGCCCTCCCATGTTCCGTGAGCCTTCCAAACGACAGCTAGTGCATTATTCATCTTCCCCGTCGTCTGTGAAGAAGAAAACTGCATTTCCATTTACAGCTCTCTGTAGCAGACACTGCACCTTAATGGACTCCGAACTCCTCCGTCTGGCTGGTAGGAGGTTGCATTAATATTAATCCTTCTTGTCAAAGAATAGAAAGCCTCTGCATTGGAAGCCAGCCTTCAGGTGCTTGGAGAAGTGGATTTGCTCCGTTCCCGAGAGGGTTGCAATTTTGCTTCTCCGAGTTCACCGGGCAACCAGTGCACTTAGCCATCTGTTCAAGCATCCAATCAAAATATGGGCAAAATTCCTGCGAGAGGCTGAGTCCCATTTTCAGTCTAAATTACAGATCAGAACCATTGGCTCATTGGGAGCTGTCTATATTGACTGATCAAAGCCCCATCCATTCAGTAGCTGCACTTACCTTGTGACTCGGATCTGCTCTCCGACAGCCGGCTAGAATTGGGAACCTGACTGTGCTGCCAGAGCTTGGGATTTGGCCCCTCCACTGGGCCTCCTGGGAGAAGAGCCAGCCTGGGTGTCCTTGGGAAAACAGCATGGTCCTTGGGACCCAAGTAGGGAAGGTTGACTACTAGGGATGGGCATTTAGTTTCAGAACCAGTAGGTTACAAAACAAACAACACAAGCCCAGGTGGTCCTCGAAACCAGCTGATACATGCAGATCCAATTGCTTTACCTTTCTTTGTCTCGCACAGGGTTAATATCCAACGAGGAAGCACACTATGATGTCATCTTTCCTGCTTTGTGCTGCTGGCCAATCAGAGAGGGAGGTGGGATGATGCCTGTCCCTGCACAGCTCCTGATTGGCCAGCATCACAGATCTAGCACAGATGACATCGCAACATGCTTCCTCATTGGATTTTAACCCTGTGCACAACAGAGAAAGGTAAAGCAATTGGATCTGTGTGTATAAACCAGTTCTGAGGACCACCTGGGCTTGTGTGGTTTGTTTCGCAACCTACTGGTTCCAAAACAAAATGCCCATCCCTATTGACCACTTCTGAGTATTCTGTACCTGGTAAACCCTAAAAAGGGCCACCTTGAGTCAGGATTGACTTTGTGGTTGATGGTTATTTTGCCGGCTGGATAATTTAGTGGTTAGGGTTAGACATTGGGATGTGAATCCCCCACTGGGCCTCTAGGGAGAAGAACCAGCCTGGGTGGCCTTGGGCAAGCCATGCAGCCCCAAGGCATCCCTAGAAGAAGGGAAGGGGAAACCACTTGTAAGTACTCTCTACCTGAAAAACCCTGGAAAAGGTTGCCGCAGGTCAGAAGTCCCTTGATGGCACATGGTGATTATTATGGTGATTATTGTTAGAGGCTAATCAGGCATGTCCAAAATTCAGCCCTCCAGATAGTTTGGACCACAACTCCCACAGTCCTTTGTCATTGGCAGTCTAAGCTTAGAATTCTGGGAGTTGTGGTCCAAAACATCAGGAGGGCCGAAGTTTGGACATGCCTGGGCTAGATTTAGCTCCTGGTTCTGAACTTAACTTTTGTTACGATTTTTCAAAAATAATAACCATATTCCATCAAGTCAGTTCTGATTTATGGCAACCCTTTTCAGGGCATTCTAGATGGAGAATACTCATGAGTAGTTTACCAACCCCCCTTTTTGGGGGGAAAGCCTGGCCTCTCTGCAGCTTTCCCAAGACTACACAGGTTGCTCTTCTGGGACAGATTGAGAAATCACAGTGCGGAAGTGAACTCCCATGCTCTATAGCTCCACCACCAGATGTTTAAATCTCCGAGCTTCCCACCAGCACCACAAATGTATGAGCAATGCGAAAACAATGGCAATATTCTTCATATTCTTGTGATCGCTATTCTTGTTGCTATTCATGATCAATACAATTCAAGCTATTTTTATTTTTCTTATTTTTACTCATTATTAATAATATGTCTTTAATTTATTAATATTATTACTTGTTTTCATTGCTATATTTCTCCCCTTCATATATATCTATACCTATATCTACATAGGCACGTATTTGTTGGTGGGTGGTTTTACTTAATTTATACCCCATCTTTCTCCCAATAAAATGTCACCAGGCAGGGTACAAGTAAAATAGATACATATTTTTAAAACCACAATTAATTAAGACAGTATTTTTTAAAAAGAACTCAAAGAACTAACCAAGTATTAAAACATCATTTGGTATTGATAAAAGTTAAAACCTATTTAAAAACCCTAAGAAAGCTATGCTAATAAAAAAATACACCATGTCCCCTTACTAGAAAAGTTCAATCTGGCAGGAGCTTTTGGAGTTTAAAAGCCAGCTTAGAAAGTAATTTGTAACCTACTCTCATACCAAAAATATTCCTTTCAAAAATCTCTTCCTCTTTCTCCTCCATCTTCCTTCTGCTCCTGGTAATAATGAATATCTTTAATTATCTCTATCCACCTGCCTGTGCTTGCACTTGAACTAAAGCAGCATTTCAGGCTGAAGGAAGGCAACTCCACAAGACCAGTGGCCTTCGGAAGAGACCACCAATGTTTTATTTGGACCGGAGCAAACGGGCGGTGGCCCCGCTTCGCTGCAAATGGTTATTTTGCGAATAGGACCTTTTCCACCCAGCTTCCCCTTGTTGGATTGCTGGCCTTTGTATACGCCGTTGATTAGACCACACTCCACCCGCCTGGTCTCAAAGGCACATCCTTCCTGAGACCAAGTCCTGGGCTGAGTTTATCGCTAGAGATGAAAAGGTTTCAGGAACAATGGGTAATGTACGTAGCTCTCTGGACAGAATGGGAAGCCTTTTAAGACCTACAAAGAGCTGCAGAGAGAAGCTCAAAATACATTGCTCCCACTTTGTTTAATGGTTTGAATGAAGAAACCCCGAATGGGGTGTTTACATGTTTCTTAATCATCACCCGGTCATGTTCTCTCTCTCTTATGCACCGTTCTTCTCAAAGAGAAAGGGATTCCCAAACATCTAACACAACCTACAGAGAGCTAGAGGTTGGGCTTTACCTCTCTCGTGTTCTTGACCTCTCTCCTGGCTGGAATTTATAAATTTAGTGGGCTTTTACAATTTAACACTTGATGGATCACTGATTGGTTTAGGATTCTGGCTGTGAAGCCAGTTGGGAGTTCGATTCTTCCCCCACTGTGCTTCTTGGAGAAGAGCCAGCCTGGGTAACCTTGGGCAAGTTGCACGGTCCCAGGAAGGCCCCAGAAGAAGTGAAGGGAACCCAAAACACTTCTGAGTATTCTCAACCTAGAAAACCTTGAAAAGGGACACCATAAGTTAGAAGTGACTTGACTTCTTCTTCTTCTTCTTCTTCTTCTTCTTCTTCTTCTTCTTCTTCTTCTTCTTCTTCTTCTTCTTCTTCTTCTTCTTCTTCTTCTTCTTCTTCTTCACAATTCCCATGGAGAATCATGTCAAGACAGCCTAAATAGAGAACCAGAAAATATATCAAGTATTTCAGTTCCCAGAATTCCTAGAATGTGTCATCTACCAATCCACCATCCCTCTAAATGGAGGAGTAAATAATGCCAAAATTACTGTTACTATCTGAAAAGAGCTTTCTCTCTCTCTCTCTCTCTCTTTTGTCCATCCATCCATCCATCCATCCATCCATCCATCCATCCTTCCTTCCTTCCTTCCTTCCTTCCTTCCTTCCTTCCTTCCTTCCTTCCTTCCTTCCATCCATCCATCCATCCATCCATCCATCCATCCATCCAACCAACCTACTTTCCCTCCCCTCTCTGCACTTTTTCTTTCTTTCTTTCTTTCTTTCTTTCTTTCTTTCTTTCTTTCTTTCTTTCTTTCTTTCTTTCTTTCTTTCTTTGGCAAGGTATGGGAGCCAATTAATTAAAAGTCACAATTGACAGGAACCAAGAAGGAATCGGCAGGAGTTAATCCAAACGGTACCAAAATTATTATTTTGTAGCCACAGAGCAAGGGAGGGGACAGGATGTGGTGAAGAAACACTGGCGGGTAAGAACCTGAATGATGGATTAACAGCACCATGGCTAGGTTTGACTTGCTTTTTTCAGCCATGAAATTTCCAGCAAGTTGTCACTTGTTCCGAGTGGTAACTTTTCTTCCAATGTAGCCTGAAGAAAAACAAATAAGGGAAACAGAGCAGGGAGAAGGATTTGTTTGAACCTATTCTGTTCCTTTTTTTGGCTGGTATTCATTTCATTATTAACAATTTTAGCACTCCAAATGATATGCAATGCTGCACCACTGGGTTCCTCTTTCTCTTCCCTCCCAGTCATTTTCTGAGCTTTTTAAAAAGTTGCATTTTTGTTTTTTTTCATTCTCACCCAGAATCACCCAAGTAGTTGTTGTGCTCATTGTGAGACATAGGCAGTGGTCTGCTCTTGTTATGCGCCATCATGTTGCCTCTGACTTAGGGCAACCCTATGAATGATTATCCCCAGAATTTCCTTGATGGCTCAGCTCAGCTCCTGCAAATCCAAGCCTGTGGCTTCCTTTGTTGAGTGAACCCATCTCACAATTTGGTCTTCCCCCTACTTTTTCACTGCTGCCTTCCACAGAATTGTTGTCTTTTCCAGAGGATCCTGCCTCCTCGTGATGTGCCCAGCGTAGGAAAACCCCAGATTCACCATTCTTGCCTCCAGGGAGAGTTCAGGCTTTATTTGAGTCTAGCACGCACTTGTTTGTCTTTGACAGTTACTTCACGTCCATTCTCGTCCCGGGAGGAATTTTGTTGCATGTTGATGTAGGTTGTGGTCACGTGGTCTTCTTCCAGTTCTGTCCCTGTTCCTGTGTACGCACGGGTGTGATGAATGATACCGGCATGACAGTTTCCACACATCCTCGTTCTGTGATGAGATGTGAAATTCCATGCCTTTGTTCTCCGGGGTTTTTTCCGGCCCTGACCTTCCGTTTTTCGATGTTTCGATTATCTGAAGCCTTGCTTTCAATGCGTTACGGAGCTAAGTTTGAGGCATTTGTCTTTTAATCTCTCTGCACTGCGTTGCTGACTCCATAGGGAATGTACTGGCAAATGGCACTTCACACTCCTACCGCTAGATGGAGAATGGCACGTTGCGTGA
The DNA here is from genome assembly GCA_037367245.1 of Phrynocephalus guinanensis. NCBI lineage: Eukaryota > Metazoa > Chordata > Lepidosauria > Squamata > Agamidae > Phrynocephalus > Phrynocephalus guinanensis. The sequence continues at coordinate 12,951,785 of CM074751.1, read as the reverse complement.
CGAGCCTTACCTCACAGGCACTCGTCTCGGAACCAGAAGTGAGACGAGGAGATTCCCAAGGACAGGGAGGGGAATCTCTCATCCTGCTTGAATTGTGTGGTTGGGATGAACTTCCCTCGTCCCGCAATGGACGTGCAGTTAGATTACTTTGTACGGGTCCCAAGCGGGACCGCGAACAGCGATGAGATGGACAAAGTATCAGCCTTTGTGTCTGTTCAGGGTATCCATCAAACTCTCCTCCAGCACCATATGTCAAACAAATCAATTTCTTCCCTTTCCGTTTCCTTTACTGTGCAGCTTTCACATATGTGAAGGTGGGGAATGCTAGGGTGTGGATGGCCTTGTTTTTCAGTGGGATATTCCAGGGGTGGACTTGACTGGAAGACACCTTAAGCATAGCTTGAGAATGGATGGTAGAAGCTGAAATGCAGAAAGCATTAAAAAGGAGAACATAACCCTACAAATGCCAGCATTTACTGGTGTACTTAAGTTTCTTCCTGTATAAACAAGTCCCATCACAAATGGGGGGGAAACAAATCCTACAAAACAAATATCCCCTTTTTGTGTGCTCCTGAGGAATGGAGAGGGAGGGGACCCTAAACTTCCAATCCCCCCCTCCTCAACTAATATCCAAGCAAATTCCAAATTTCAGATCATTTTCCTGGTTGCTGATGGACTGTTTAATTTATCCTCTCTCTTCCAACTGCTTCGCCCCACGCCTCTGTGCTTGGGATGGGTTGACAGGGAGATGGAGGCAGAGCCCAGAGATTTTTTTTTAAAAATGGAACAGGCATTGGCTCTTAAATCTAGGCCCAAGAGTTCCAATCTGGGGAGAATAGATTTCCCACGGTATGATTAACCTACTCTGTATGCCACCAGTCTCCATCAGCGGGTGAACTCTAAATGAACCCTTACCTCTAAACCTCCAGTCATGACACCGGCGGTCCCCATCTTCCTGTTGACCACTCTAAGTGGTTCATGATTAACCTCTTAAGCAAAGAGTACAGTTGACGGAATGCTGATCTGGGTTCTTAACCTGTCGGGCAAGTTTGAGCTTCTCATGGGGTGAGTGGGGTGGGATGAGAACGTAGGATGGTAGTTTGCCATGAGATCCAGTCACAAGCCACAATTAACTGGTGTTGCCTCAAGAATCCCCTGCCGTTCTTAAACTCCGTTATGAAGCAGTTGGTTCAGAAGACGTTTTAAGGACTTCCGGAAAGGCGATTGGAGAAATTGCTGGAGATTACGGCCATTGGTGACTTCAAATGGGTTATAGATAATTATGAAAGCCAGGAAACCACTGGCCAGGTTTTGAATTTGTTAGCTTGAAAAACATGAAAATACCTCTCAAGGTGTGGGTTACATGACTAAAGAACTCAAAAATCTGGCTTAGGGGGGTTTTTGCAGACTTTGGGGAGCTGTAGAATACAAATGCCAAAAAATAACAATTCTTACCTAGAAGTCCCTGAATGCTTTTCTCATCATTCAGCGTCTACATCAAGGGATGCTGTTGGAGCAGCCACTGGCAGTCAACCATCACAGCGATATCACATTGCACCCAACATTGTGTTTTTCTGAAGCCAGGCTTTCTTGTATGCCAACTCCACCTCCGTGATGATCAAATATCAAAGCTATCAGCTTTGTTAATGCACCTTAAGATGACCCTAAGTAGTTGCCATGTTTGGTCTTTCATTTCTTGGTTTAAGCTTTCTGGATATTGAGCTGCAAGTAAGTTTAACTGATATACCGGACAAGTAAAATAAATGTGGAATTACACAGTACCGGTCTTGCTGGACCGGACCACTTCAGAAGAGTAGCAGACCATGCCTTCACATTACATTATGTCTGTGAAGATTCTCAGTCATCCAGGTGAGTTTATCTGGAAGTTGAGTCATGGCAACTGGACTTCTTTTCTTGAGAGATTGAAACGTTTTGCTGCTCCTCCAAACAGCTTTGTCAGTCTGAGGAAAGCTAAGTTACGACTCCTCCATTTTATCGTTCACTTTGACCTCTGTCACCCTGGTCTGAAATAGGCTCATTAGGTGGACAATGGCTTAAGGTGGTGAAAGTTCCACCTTTAACCTTCCCAACATCCACTGAGACTATTCATACCAGGGTGAGATGAAGTCAAAGTGAACGATAAAACAGAGGACTTGCAGCTTAGCTTTCCGCAGACTCACAAAGCTGTTTGGAGGAGCAGCGAAACGTTGCAATCTCTCAAGAAAAGAAGTCCAGTTGCCATGACTCAACTTCCAGATGTTGACACAATCTTACTCACAAACAAACTCCTCCCATCTATACACAGAAAATTAATGTGCCAAAAATGTGCCAAAAACTTTCTACACAGGAAGAACTTTTCTCTCTCCGTATTTTGACTTTTGTTGTTGTTACATGCAATCAAGTCTCCTCCAATGTATGGTGACCTCCAAGGTGTCCTGTCCTCAACTAACCTATTACTCAGCTCTTGCAAACTCAAGCCTGTGGCCTTCTTTAGGGAATCCAGTCCATGTTGTATTCTCTTTTCCTGTTGCCTTCAGCTTTTCCCAGCATTATTGTCTTCTCCACAGGATCCTGCATCCTCATGATATGCCCAAAGCAAGGACAGCCTCAGTTTCAACATCACCACCTCCAGAGAGAGTTCAGGCTGGATTTGATCCAGGACTCTTTTGTTCATCTTTATGGCATGGTGGCTCAGTGGGCAAGAGCACTGAAAACTGCCGGCTGCAAGGTTGGCAGCTTAGTGGTTCGAAACCCAGGTGCCACACAGCAGAGTGAGCTCCCGCTGTTCACCCCAGCTCCTGCCAACCTAGCAGTTTGAACGCATTTGAATGCAAGTAGATAAAGAGATACCATCGTAAAAAGTGGGAAGGTAAAAAACAGTGTTTCCTTGCAGCCATGCCAGCTATGTGGCCATGGACTTGCACAACACTGGCTCTTTGGCTTGAATATGGAGATGAGCACCGCCCCTAGAGTCGGACACAACTAGCACACACGTGCAGTGGAAACCTCTAACTTTACCTTACCATTCAACTGGTAAGAGCCAAGAAATGCCTTGTCCATAAGGAACGATAACATCGCAAAATCAGTCTTGGGTTTGTTTGGAATGAGATAACGTGAAGGAACCGACCACCATCCCAGTAAAAACGTTTGGCCCATTTAAAGGATTGTAAAGCTTTCGGACAAAATAAAAGAGGCAGTAAAAGAGGGGAAGTGAGAGAAAAGAGGAGGGCGGAATGGAAGTTTAGAATCATATAAACATTTTCCAAGGGGGAAGTGCAGAATCAGCTCGGTGTCAAGGCAAACTCAAGGCCATATCTACAAAAGACCACACTTTGGTACCAGTGGGTGCAATGGTCTTTCTACCACTTCCACCCTTTCACAATTGGCTGAAGAATTTATGGTCTAAATAATGTACCCTGGAATATAAAGACCAGCTGCATCTGGCATTCTTCTGTAAAACAGTCTAAATAAGGCCATCAATAAAGATATTAGCTAAAAAATGCTTTCTGGAATGAACACACCAAGTTCTACAAGAGACAGTACTCAATCAGTAGAGATTGTTTATCTGGTGGCCCCCCCAAAAAAACCTTTTTTCCTTTCCTTTCCTTCTTTTCCCTTTTTCCCTTTCGTTAAATTAACTCTAAGAAGCTTATGAACAGTTAAAAACCATCATGAGCTCTGGAGGCCTTGTGAGATTATCTGACTCCCCCCGCCCCCAAGTCAGTCCAATTTATGATTCGTTATTTAGACCTCACAGGCTGTTAGGTAATGGTTTGGAGTTTGATTCCCTATTTGGCCTCCAGGGAGAAGAGGCAGCCTGGGTGGCCTTGGGCAAGCGGCACAGTCCCAGGGAACCTGGAAGAAGGAACGGTAAACCACGTCGGAGACTCTACTCCTATAAAGCCCTGGTAAGAGTTACCATAAGCCAAAATCGACTAGACAACATTCAGTTATTGTTATGAAGAATGACTGACTGTTCCCTTCTATGATTAGTGCACCAAAATGAGAATAACATTTCCCACAATTTATTTATTTATTTATTTAAATTCTATACCGCCCATCGGGCAACGAGGCCACTCATTGTCTTGCAAGTTGTCATTTGCAAGCTATCTTGCAAGGTATTTCACCAGGATTGCAAGTCCAAAGACCGTCATAACATGGGAAAACGTATGCACTGCTGGAGCAGAGGATAGGTCCCAGACAAATTTTGGGGGACACCTTCTGTCCTTTCATATGTGGTAGCTCCTTCCTGGGAAGTGTATGAAGAGGCTGATCAGGCACTGGTAAGTAGTGGAGATTGACAAGTTCACTTATCTTGGTAGCATCATATCCAAAGCTGGAGAAATTAATCCTGGGTGCAGGATTCGAAAAGCCCCGCCGATGTATTCCAACACTTGTTCCAAGTTTGGTCTTCACCGTTGATCTCTGTTGTGCTAAAGAGCCGGCTGTACACCATCATTGTTATCCTTACTGCGAAGTATGCTAGTGAAATATGGAAAATATTTTTTAAAAATGGCCCAGAAGTTGAATGTGTCCCATCAGAGATGTTTGTGCAGGATAACAGGGACCATGTTATAAATGAGGATATGTTGCAACAGAGCTGCATCCAAAAATCAAATGAAATAGTGACTGGACATGTCTTGCTGGGCACATTCTTCCATTCCCTATACATCGGATTCCCAAGGCTGCAATGCAATGGACACCTCCCAAAGGAAGACGAAAACAAGGAAGACCCCAGAAGACCTGGTGAGCAACTTTCTGTGAAGATCTAAATGTGGTGAACATCACGCGGGAAACTGCAGAAATGGAAGCTGCAGACCCACTGGAAAGCACTTGTTGCCCAATGTACCTAGCAATGCAGGTACTAACTAAGCCTAAGTAAGTAAGTAGTAAGTAAATAAGTAGTAAACAAGTAGTAAATAAGCAGTAGGTAAACAGGCCAGAATCCAGTGTTGTTATTCCAAGGAACCTGCTGTCTCTGTCTACCAGAGTTTTCTCTCTTCATCCTGCAGTTCCCTTTCCATGTGATCCTAAAAACCTGTTCTGAAGGACCAGAAGACCCTCTCTGGAGGGGCTTCTGGGGCCACGGGGGGTGCAGTGGCAGGAGGAGCAGAAGAGAGCCCCGGGAGCATCAAATACTGAAATACCACTTTAGATCTCGGCCCATATTTCAAGGTAAGAGGTGTAAGCCTTGAAGCCTGCAAAATCCATGATGGAGTGAAGTTAGGGACTCATACGTGAAGTGCACTGGTCAAGATTAGGAACATCTTAAAGGACTGGCCTTAGATATTTGGCTGAAATATGTACCGGGATGGGAGAGGAGATGAGGTTTTGCTCATACCCACCAGCCCATTGCATTTCTCATCTGGCTAGTAGAGATCCTGGCCCCATGAAATCTCTCTGTTTCACGAATCCTTTGGAGCAGGGGTGAGAAAACTCTGGGCCTCCAGATGTTTTGGGCTTTCCCACTGCCAGAATTCTGAGCCAGTGATAAAGAACTGTGGCAGCAGGAGTCTAAAACCATCCGGAGGGCTGAAGGTTCCCCACCTCTCCTTAGGAATCTCTCTCTCTCTTCTGTCTTTAAGAAAAGCACCAAAAAGGATAGACCTTAAAACAACCACATTGTTATTGTGTTTAGGTTGCTGGTGAGGCCTGAAAAGACTGGGAGAGTCATCAGCTAGACCTCTTTTCTTTTTCATAATTGTTCTTCCATATTGGGAATTTGCATTTTAATATCCCCCTTCTTATTTATTTACTCGGTGTGGGGCAGAGTGTGCCATTTAAAGTGCTTTAAAACAGTGGGTTTAATTGACCATACGTAATAACGATTACCCAAATGTGTGCAATTAGAGGCTTAAAGTGCACTTCATAAGTAATAGGTGCTCTGACTGTTTGGGGCCTTTTAAAAGTAGTAAACATCGTTCAAAAAGTTAACTGAGCCAGACAAACTCCCTTGAGTTTCAAACGAGGCATGGGCACGGGTCTGAAGTTCTTCTTTTTTGTTTCTTTCTTTCTTCCTTTTTTTCCCTTTTTGAGATTTCCACTCATTCTGCTCCTGTTTCTGCTCCATGCCAGATCTTGCAAGCCTTTGTCAACATGTTTATATTGGAGAAACAGCAGTGACACAATGGCAAGCTTGGAAGGAGTTCTGAAAGCATTTTAAAAACATTCAAGGATTACCAAAGCCACAAAATAATAATAAAAATAAATAATAATGATGGGCTTGTGAAGTTACTGATCTTGGCAGCTTAATGAAACAGTGGGAATAGATAATAGAGTTGTGTAACTCAAATCTCCTCTGACCTATGGCCATCCTAAATGAGATTTTCAAGGGATCTGAAATGATCTGGGAGCATCTGCCACAGGCCCGTGAGTTTTTTTTATGGCAGAGTGAGAATTAGAACCCCCAATTTTATATGTCTTAGATGGTTACTTCACGTCCGTTTTGTCTCTGTTAGTGTTGCACTTAGGAGCAGTACAAAAAAAAGTTACTTCATGTCCGTCACAAAACTACTGAAATTTGTCTCGACCACGCCCCCGGAACGGGTGCTAAGCGTGACAATACTGCACCTGGTGCTGGGGTAGGGTTTTCCCTTGTCACTCTTTGTTCTCGCTTTCTGTTCCGAGACAAGACACCATGTAGTAATGACTGTCACACAACAAAACATTTGTTTCTCTTAGAAAACTGTGTCTGGGTTTGTTTGGTTTTTTTTTTTTTTGGACATTTCAGAAGCTAAATATCGAAAAAGGATTTTTTAAGCCCCCCCCCCAAGGAAGCTAGGCAAATTCAGTGTTTGTCACGGTACAAGACCGTGAGGTAACACTTGGCACGAGACAAGTTATCACCACCATGGGAACACTGAAACTGGGACAAACCCACATGATCATGGTCACAGTACAAAATTAGTTGCAGAACAAAGAAGGCTGTGAAGTAACCACCTTATAGTCTAACACTCTGCCCGCTACTCCACAATGGTTTTTTATTACAGTGGCTGAAATATAGAGCCCTCTGGAGAAACTACAGCTTGCATGAACTATGAGGAAGAAGCACAGCCCTCTTTCTGGTGGCTGGGATAGACATGGAGGCTTACAGATTCCCCAAAACCTAGGTAGCCAGGGGTTATTGTATTTGTAGTCCACAACTAGAGATGGGCACGACTAGGGAAAATGACGTTTTCGAGTTGTCGTGTGTCGGAGGCAGCCCGTTTTGGCTCGTTTGCGTTTTTTGCAAAATTTCACAAAAATTTGTCATTTCGTTTTTCATTTTTTTGTTTGTCGTTAGTACTGGTTTTGGGGGGGGTAGCGGGCTCCTGGAGGCACCTCTCTGTGGTGGGTGCCTCCTATCCTCACCCGCCAGCGCTGCTACAAAAGGGCATGCATAGCCATATGCTATGGATATGCATATTGCAGACGCAGCAGACTGGCAGAGGCAGGCACCCCTCTTTTTGGGGTGCCTTCCCTGCAACAGTCGGTGAGACACAGTCAGGCAGCACTTGCAGGCATGGTTTGCATGGCACACAAATGCTGCTGCAGAAGTCAGCCAGAGCCACAAGTGACGGACTGGCAGACTCTTTGCACCCGCTCCAAGGGAAATGTACTTGCGTGTAGTGCAATGCAAGTAGATCTGGCTTAGGGTTAAGATGGGTTAGCGCAAGGGCTAGGGTTAGGCTAGTTACGGCTGAGGTTAGGGTGAGTATTGGGGTGCAACTCTGGGTGCCTCTCTGACCCACTTAGAAGGACAGTGTACTGGCGTATGGGTTAGGCTTAGGGTTCGGGTTCGGGTTCGGGCTACGGTTAGTGGGCTGTTTATGCCTGATTGGCACATCCCAGAAGTCTCTGTGGTCAACCTGGCCAAGTGGCCATGCGATTGGTGGAAAATTTGCATGGTCCACTCCCATGGGTGAGCCCATCATTGCGAATGTGCAGTTGTAATAAAATAAAATAAAATAAAATAAAATAAAATCAACGGAGACTTTTTTTTGCAAGAAAAACCCACTGCTGCTACTGTAAAAATTCAAGCATTTATCGCTAATTTTCGCATGTTTCTGTGGTGCTTTGGTGGGTTTTGGACCACGATTTTAAAAAAAATATTGGGGTCGCCATTTTGGATCCCCCCGCACTGCATGGCAAATGGCCTGATGCGCCCAGCTGCCTGTACAGTCTCCAAAACCTGGCCATGCGATTGGTGTGAATGGCTCCAAAACTTTGCATGGTCCACTCCCATGGGCGAGCCCATCATTGCGAATGCGCAGGTGTAAAAAAATAAAATAAAATAAAATAAAATCAACGGAGACGTATTTTGGCAAGACAAACCCACTGCTGCTACTGTAAAAATTCAAGCATTTAAAATAGCTAATTTTTGCATGTTTCTGTGGTGCTTTGGTGGGTTTTTGGACCACGATTTCAAAAAAAATATTGCGGTCGCCATTTTGGATCCCCCCGCCCGCACACCGCATGGCAAAGGCAGACGAGACGATGCCCCCCCCCGCCTGGTACCAGCAGCGCAGCAGTAGCACTAGCCAAGGAGAGGGGTGGCGGGGAACCCCCCCCCCCAAATAAAACACCCTTCTGGCCTGGTAGGTGCCCTCAGACAGTTTTCGCCTGCTTTTAGGGCCGGGAATCGGTTTTTTTTTTAACTTTTAAAAACTTTTTTTCTGTGCCGTTTGGCATTGCGGGATTGCCGCGATGCCAGGAACGACCACAACAAATCAGACCCAATTATTCTTTATTCGGTTCGAGTTCGAGTTCTGGTGGAGTAATTCCCGTTACCGTTTCCATTGCGTAACGGAAACGAGTAACGGAAACGGAAACGGGAATTCCGCTAAGTTGTGCCCATCTCTATCCACAACATCTAGAAGACTGTCATTTCCACATCCCTGGCTTAGGAAGACAACCCTCTCTGTAGGTCTTGTGCTATTGTGGAGACACATGTGTGTGCTGCATTTATATGTCAACCCTTTTCCATCCACTCACACTTTCTTCCCTCAAAAATCCAGGATGTGGCACTGATGCCTGTTCGCCAGATGTGGGATGCATATGCAGATTTTGAATTTTTGTGCGGACATCTTTACTGTTGTGGCTTGAAATCAGATTTCAACAGGATTTTAAATCACACGTATAAGGAGGGGCATACATAAATATTGCCTGGGCTCTTGATAATGCTTCATTGCTCTAGCCTAGGGCACATTTTTACATTAATACCTCTCAATGTCTAGAAACGTTGACACCTGGCGTCAAAGGGTTATAGAATCATTTCCACCGTTTCTGGAAACAGCTGTGACTGGCCATTAGGACCATTTTCTCTTTTAGGTGAAAAACAAACAAGCAAACAAACAAACAAATGATTAACTATTTGGAAACAGAACTCCATTGAATGAGTCCTCCCTCATTTATTCCTTGGTGAGTTGACTGGACTCTCCCCAATAGAGATGGGCACAAAACGAGCGATTTTTCATTTTCGTTTTTGTTTTTTCGTTTCGTTATGCAACAAAAACAAAATGAAATTTTTTAAAAAACAAAACGAAAATGAAAACGAAACGACCAAATTTGCCGTGTTTTTCGTTTTCGTTGCAGCAGATGCATTGAACTAAAAAGAATGCTAACGAAAGAGCAATTTTTCGTTTTCATTTTTGTTTTTTCATTTCGTTACCTAACGAAACGAAAATGAATTTTTTTGCAAAAAAGTCACGAAAACGAAAATGAACCGAAATGGACCCCTAAACGACCAAACGACAAACAAAACACCATTTTTTGGAGTTGTGCCCATCTCTACTCCCCAATAACGCCTCAATTTAATTTTAGTACGCCACATGTTGTCAAGGCAGTTTATTATGCCTGGGCAAGAACTAGCAAGAGTACAAGTCTAGAAGGCTGGCACCCAGAAATCAATTTGCTGCGGCACTTATTACAAGTGCTTGTCACGGCCATGACATCCAAATTGAGGGTGATCCCAATCCTAAGAGTTTGCACCAAATTAGATTTAGAAAAGCGCTGACACCAAAGAGGGCACCCCTAGGGGAAAACAATTCAAATGGAAGGAAACCAAGTTGATAATTACTCACCTGGGGGGGGGATTGTGGTTTCCCGATTCAATTAGAATATTTTTTGCTAGGGGCACCCCCTTTGGAGATTAATAACTCAGCCCCCTGACCCCCAAACGTCTCAAAATTTTGGGGGCTTACAGGGAAGAATCCAATGAAGCTATGCTGTGATTTCAATGCCAATAAATGGCAGCCAACTCTATTTTATTTATTTATTTATATTTATATTACTGCCCAACTTTCCAAAGGAACTTTGGGCAGTTCACAACAAGAGAATGCATCCAGTTCAGCTACATAAAAACATATACTTGAACATATGGCTTGCAGCCATGTTTTGGCACCAAAATGGCAGGGGAGCTCCATTGGACCCTTCCCTGTATGCCCCCCAAATTTGGAGAGGTTTGGGGGTCAGGGTGCTGAGTTATTAAGCTCCAAATGGGGCCCCCATAGCTAACTGCCAGAGTAGGTACAGAGCGCACAACCAATATAGGAGTTAATTTAAGCAGCTTGACCCCCAATTTTCCCCTATATTGCTGGTGCGTGCCATACACACTCTGGCAATTAGGTATGGGGACCCCCCTTGGAGCTTAATAACTTTGCCCCATGACTCCCAAATCTCTCAAAATTTGGGGGGCTTATAGCGAAGTGCTTGTGAAAGCTCCCCTGACATTTTGGTGCTTCTAGGAGACAGGAGGGAATAGATTTTCATTTCATTTCATTTCATTTCATTTCATTTCATTACAAAACTACTTTAAAAATTAATTAGTAACAAAACAAAATGAAGCTACAAAAGAAACAAAATGAAACAAAACACTATATTTCCATTTTGTGCCCCTCTCTAATACCACCCCCATAGCACTTAAAGCACTCTTTGGATGGTTTACAAGCAATTAAGCAGGCTACACATTGTTCCCCTCAGTAAGCTGGGTACTCCTTTTACTGACCTCAGAAGGATGGAAGGCTGAGCGAACCCTGAGCCTAGGTCGCGAGTGGAGTTTCAAGTGCAGTACAGCATTTTAACCACTGTGCCATGAGAAACTGCCAATAGCAGGTCAGTCAGATGCTCACTGCGAGGCAGATGACCAAAACAGAGAAGATGGGGGAGAATTTCAGCCACTCCTGCATCACCAGTTGCTCAGAGCATTCGGAGGATCTGTTAAGGCTTATGGTTCTTTCTGGCAATGTATGTCTGTACATTGCCATGGCTATTAGGTGTTTGTGTTGGGCAGTTTGGAATGAAAGAACAGTAGAGCTGGTCAGAACTATTTAGGTAGTGCTGCCCTTTGTTGAAGTAGGAAATCCAGAGCTAAAGCATCCTCAACAGATGGCCTTCACGCCTCTCTTTGAAACCCTCCAGTGAAGGGAAATCCATCCACTTTGGGCTAACCTCTGGCACTCTAAGGACTCTTATTGTCAGGAACTTCTTAACATATAGTTGGGATATTTTTCCTTGTAATTTGACTTGGTTCAGGTCCTAGCCCAGGGGTGTCCACACTTCGGCCCTCCAGATGTTTTGGACCACAACTCCCAGAATTCCAAGCCTGCATTGCTAATGACAAGGGAATGTGGGACTTGTGGTCCAAAACATCTGGAGTGCCAAAGTTTGGACACCACTGTCCTAGCCCAACTCTGCCTAGCTACTTGTTCAGAAAGAAAGCTCCCAGCAAGCTTTTCAGGTGAAGCCTTTTCAAATCTTTTCAGGCGAGGCCATTTCCACCAGGTGAACCAAAACCAAGTGTCTGTAAGGAGTCTTGTCTGTCTGGCAGAACCCCCTAGAAGTAAGACTTGCATGATTTGAAGTCCAGGGCTTCATAAAATCCCAACCCCACTTACTTTTTCTAAGACATGGACTCTACCAAGCTATAAGGGTCAGGAGACGTGCGTATACATGTTTTTGTGCTTTTATTTTTAAACCAGGGAGACCACGTTAGGATTCCCTACAGTCCATGTTCTGTCTTGTAATGTGGGGGAGACATCTTGGCTGCTTCCTGCCCGTTCTTGAGAGGGAGAAAAAGAAAGTACTGTCACATTTGGAAAACTTCAGACTTCAGCAAGACGGCTGTGCCGCCACCGTTGACACAGGTCTCTTGTTTACTGAATGACATCCAGCGCTCCCTGGCATACTGTGCTGACGGAAGGCATGCCAGTTCCTTCGCGGGATAACCTTTGAATGCTGGATGCTAATGGGCGGTGGTGAGGAGCGAAGGATAATATATCATTGGGAGCTTTCATGTGTCTGGCCGCATGGTGTTCTATCCAAAGGTCAGCTGGTTTGATGTGTGCAGACAGACACTTCTTGCCTGTGTGAGAGAGGTTTTCCTTTTAAAAACACAGAGCCAACTGACTTCAGAGAAAGGTGGAGGGGAGAAAGAAAGAGATGCATGGAAAGAAAAGGTGAGGTTTTCTTAGGCCAGCTTCTTCTTCTTCTTCTTCTTCTTCTTCTTCTTCTTCTTCTTCTTCTTTCTTCTTCTTCTCTCCTCCTCCTCCTCCTCCTCCTCCTCCTCCTCCTCCTCCTCCTCCTCCTCCTCCTCTCCCCTCTACCTCTTCCTCCTCCTCCTCTCTTGGGTCCAAACTACAGAGCTGGAAGTCCCTGTCAAGGAATCACCAGTCCCTGTCAAGGACTGCCTTCCCAACCTCTGACTTCACTGCCAGATACCTAAACCCACTGAGTCTGGAAGCTGAGTCATGGCAACTGGACTTCTTTTTCTTGAGAAGTCCAGCTGCCATGACTCAACTTCCAGATAAGCTCACCTGGTTGACAGAGAATCTTCTCAGACTAAACCACTGAGCTATCCAGCAGCTTCAGTGAAGGAATTTGAATAGAGATGGGCTGCCGACAAGCCTCCCTGCATGCCACCTGGCTCGTTTTTCATTTTTTCCCCATTTCATTTCATTCATTACAAAATGATTTTTTTTTAAAAAATCATATTTTGTTTTGTTTTATTTTTCATTTTCATTTTTTAAGTTTTACACTGTTGGGGCCGGGCGGGTGGTCAGCAGTTTTTTAAATTTATTTTTTGCCCTCTGAAGATGCCTGCCACAGAGTCTGGTGATATGGTTGCACAGATAATCACTGCTGCCTCTTCCAAGACATAAATTTGGACATCTTTTGGAGTGCCCTCTGGGTGCCGGAGAAATGATTCAGACTACAAATGCACTCATGGTTCACTTCATTTCAGGCCGGATTCTCTCACTCATAAAATGCTCGTGCAGATACCTTACACCTCTTTTGATCATACGTTTTAGGGAGACATTCATTTCCCTATGCATTCCTGAGCTCTTAAAGAGCTGTCTCTTTGGGACATGACATTTCCTGTGGCTTTGTAGAAATGCAGAATTGGTTGAATAAATATTTGTCCTCTTTCAACTCGGGTGGTCTGCCGTTCATACCAGCTTTGGTCTTCTCCTTTCTCATATTGTCTTTTGGGGATATCATCAATTTAGGGTGTATGAAAACAGCACCTTTGTTTAAAAGGCCAGTTTTTGAAAGCATCAATCAAGACTACACCTTAGTCCAAAAAAAAAAAAGCAAAAGTCTGTTTCTCTCCAAATCATATGAGATTTTCTTTGCTGGATCTGATCTATGGTCTTTCTACTTCAATATGGCAGTCACTGGCAATGGCTAACAACAAGTAACATTCACAAGTAGGATCTCACATCTACAGGCACTTTTACACGACCCCTAAGATCCGCTGGCCACTTAAATTCGGACCAGAGATCTTAGGGGCTTGTCACTCTTCCTGCTTCCTCACCCCTCCACACTTCCTGGCTGCTGGCTGCGTGAGGGGAGGGAGAAAAAAAAGGAAGAAAAAATCGCTCCGTTTTGGCTCTCCTTCTGGCTCTCGCTCTTGCCGGCAAGATTCCTGTCTCTGTAAAAGTAGCTCTTAAATGGGCGGGAGCCAAAAAAACAACAAACAGAAGGGAGGAGAGCCCCACACTCACTATCTTTACACCGCATCAAGGAATTTTCAGGACGGAAGAGCAGGTACTTGAAAGGTGCGCTGGGATGCGCTAAAGTGGGCGTGGTCACACCTAATTTCCTGTAAACTCCGGAGCTGGTGGGTAAACATTTTTAAGCTCCGGAGCTGGGAGCCATTTGCCCCGGAGTTTAGGGGTCGTGTATAAACGCCCTACATTTCCTCAGCGGAAACAAAGCTATGTTTGCTTACAGTTGCTGTCTGTAGTTACAGTTGGGAGAAAAATAAGTAAAGCGGGTTCTCTGTGTGTGGCAGAAACATCTCCTTGCTTCCTGCATGCTCACAGGTCATGAAGGGGTTGGTGTGGGTGGGAGACTATAGAATAAAGGAAGTGAAGCAAACAAACGAACAGGGCATGAGCAAGCCAGATGTGGGAGAAAAGAACTTTAGCAATGGGTTAGTGGAAAAGGATAGAGTCCCTTTAGGTCAGTAAGTTGCAAACTTTTGTTGCATCATGAACCCCTTTTGTGTGTTGTGTGTTGCATCATTACAATTATAACCGACTCTTCATGACCCCATGCCTATGGGGTTTTCTTGGCAGGAATACTGCAGTGGTTTGCCAGTTCCTACTCCAGGTGCCTACAGCACCTGATATTCCCTGGTGCTCTCCCATCCAAGTACTAACCAGGGTCGACCCTGATTAGCTTCCGAAATCAGGCAAGATCGGATGTGCTTAGGGCATCTTGGCAGCTGAACCTCTTTTATAATAGCTAAATAACCTGTGACCCCCTGCCTTATTTACCTAAAATGGCAGTTTTGGTGGGATAGTATGAGCCCCATGGTGCAGTGGTTAAATGCCTGTACTGCAGGTAAAACTGTGCTCATGACCTGGGGTTCAATCCCTGGTAGCAGGCTCAGGGTTGCCTCAGCCTTCCATCCTTCCGAGGTCAGTAAAATGAGTACCCAGCTTGCTGGAGGGCAATGTGTAGCCTGCATAATGCAATTAAAAACTGTAAACCGCCCAGAGACTACTTGAAGTGGTATGAGGCGGTATATAAGAGAACACTTTATAAATTAATCCTTTCTCAGAAAATAGAGTCTTCTTTCTCTCCCACAAGGGACTGACACATCACACAAAAACTTTAATATCCCACTCTGAAAAGTCAAGAAATCCATTATTTCAGAATGACACATATACCGTAAGGTGATCTGAAACACCCCCACACACCCCTTTGGGGGTAGCAAGACCGAGGCAGGGAAACACTGCATTAGATCCCAAGAAGTATTTTCCCCTTGATGTCCAGTGTTGGAGGTTGTTATTATCTCAACATAAAGAGCATTTGATATAAAGCACAGGAGTTTTGCAAAGGAAATCCATCTTCTACAGTTGTCAAGTTTTTTAAAAAAAAAAAAATAAAAATCCCGAGAATGACTCATGTTGAGCATCAAAGCGGCTTTTCAGGGTTGACAGATTCCTCTCCAGTCTGGGGTTTTGTTGGCGAGAAAAAGATGACCTCGCTCAACTCAGATGTAACTTGTTCCCCTAGACAGGCACAATGCAAGCCATAGTTACTCACTGGGCTAACAGCCAGTTATAGGGAGGGGTGGGGAAGCACACCCAACAGTAGTCCATGAAATGTCAATGCTTGCTTAAATAGGAAATACTCAAATACTAGGCCTGACCTTCGCAAGCAACTCTTCAGCAAAGGGGCAGGATGCTGAATCGATGGATAACATCTGAAGGGTTGACAAGTTTGGTCTGTTTGTATCTAGGATCCTGCAACTCAGGTTTAGTGAATGTTCTCCTCAGCTGAAAATTGGCAAAATCCTTGAAAAGTTTGTGTCACCCGCACATTTGAAGGCTAATTTTAAATTTAATTTTGAAATATTCTTTCTTTCTTTCTTTCTTTCTTTCTTTCTTTCTTTCTTTCTTTCTTTCTTTCTTTCTTTCTTTCTTTCTTTCTTTCTTTCTTTTGTTGCCATCCCATCTGACTGCTATTCCTGGCTCAAAGGGACTTTGGTGGGCTATTCACAGAATACATCTGTCACAACAGGATTTTGGGGGGCAATATCCTAATTTTGCTCTAAGATGTCAAATCAGTTTCTGGCAGAATACATTAACCATGTCCAGTGCTGTTCAGTAAACTCCATGGAAAATGGAGGCAGAAGTAGAGAAAGAGTGGTCCAAACAAGGTAAGAAAGATGCCAGCCCATGTGGGAGGGACACCAACAACAAAACCGGCCTTATTTTACTCACTTTCCAAGAAAACAGGGACAACCATATCAACATCCTGTGTATTTTGATAATGATCTGTCTGCTGCGTTATTTGAGCTCTTGAAGAGCTGAGTTGATACTTCCTGTTAGACATTTTGTGGTAAGACCCACCATCTTTGCCAACAGGAAGAGAGGCGATCCTGGAAAAGGGCCACGGAGCTGTCTGTTTTTTGCGATCTTGTGTTGGCTGCGGCACCTACAACCTGTTTCAAAATGAGCAAAAAGGTGTAGCTTGTTTAGCAATTTCCAGGAGGAAGACAAAGTCTTTGACGTGTAGTATTCATAATTCCTGTCAGCTTTGTACAGCCCAGCAAAGAACACATCCAACCTACCATTTTCGTTTTATTTTATTTTTTAAACGCAATATACCTTGTCTATGCCAGAATTTCCCAACAACATCCTCCCAATATGCTGACTGCCAACTTCCATTCTCACCTATCAACACCAGTCTCGGGAGAATGGTCCTGGAAGTGGACCATTCCTGGAAGGATCTGGTTGACCCTCATGGAAAACAAGATGGCGGACAAGAGAAATAGCAAAGTAGGGGCAAGTGACTGCTTTGGACTATACTCTGGGACTATACTCTGGCATACTGGAGTGTGAAAAGAGTACTTTTTCATAGCTTTTTGAGAGACATATCTGGGTGTGATCAGGCAGGATGTTTTTGTGCTCCTATCAGACTTGGGGACATCTTTTTAGTGACCTGGCTGTCTCCATTTGGTTCACTGATCATGGTTCTTTGGAGACAGTCCCTGCTCTGCAACAGACAAGTAGCCACTTACCCATCATCATCATCATCATCATCATCATCATCATCATCATCATCATCACATCACCACCACCACCACCACCACCTGGGTTCGAATCGCCCCTCCACTATGGAAGCTTATTGGGGGAGTGGAACTGGTAAATCCACCGCTTAAATATCACACTACCCTTGAAAGCTTAGTTAGAGTCACTATAAATTGGGTCTGACTTGACAGCACATAACAACATCAGCAGCAATGGCAATTATGCAAACTTTAGATGGCCCAATAAGGACAATGACAACATTTCATTTCATATACTTATATTTCACCATTTGTAATCCACTCATAGTCAAGTGGCTTTTGTCACTATTTGGGTTGAATAAATAAATAAATAAATACAGTGGACCTTTGTATAACAAGCGGTTTGTTTAACAGAAAATCCGCTTAAAGGAAAAAAATTCTGGAGATAGGGGGAAATCACTTAACAGAATCACCTATGGTGTAAATCTGTACAACAGAAAAATGGTCACAATTAGGGATTTCAATACATTCCTATGGGAAATTTGTACAAAGGAAAATGTGCTTAACAGAATTTTATTTGGAACAAATTAATTCCTTTATACAAGGCACCACTGTATCTCCACTGGGTGAGGCTGATGGTGTTGATATCACTCAGTTTTGTACACCAGGGAAAGGTGGAGTAGAAACAAACAAATGAACGAACAAACAAACGAATGAATGAAAAAACAAATGAATGAACGAATGAATGAATGAACAAATGAACAAATGAATGAACGAACGAATGAACGAATGAACGAATGAACAAATGAATGAATGAATGAACGAATGAACAAATGAATGAACAAGCAAGCAAGCAAACAAACAAACAAATGAACGAATGAATGAATGAACAAATGAACAAACAAATGAACAAAAATGAACAAACAAACAAATGAAAAAACAAACAAATTAAAGCTACACATGAATGAACAGAATTTTGTCCAACGATTGAGATCTGGAGCACAAAATCGAACCAGACATTTCCCCCCATCTCTCATTATCAAATCGGGATACCTTCTAAAGCACTAAACAGACAATCAGATCAGCTGGGGGCTCTGGTTAAAATCCTAGCTAGCAACATTTTCTTTTTGTTTTGTTTTGGTTCCTGAACCAAATTAAACAACCAGAGCAACCACTCATCTCGAGCTCCCTCAGTTTTAGAACAACCACCTCTCTCCTTGCTTCCCCATCTAGCCTCTCTCCTTCAACCGTTCCCTGGGCTGCACACTTGTTTGGCTCCTTGTGTGTATTCACGGGCTATGATGGAATCTGGAAGCTGTCCCTCCCAGGCATAACAAATTCTTTTCCTTTTACATCTTAACCCGAAACAACAGGCTGGCTCAGTCACTTGACAAGCCATCTCCTAAACTGTGGGGCTAGTGAGAGGCGTTTTTATTCAGAGAATCCACAAGAAGCATGCTGGGCGTTCCCCTCTCCTGCCAGAACACTGCCATTGAAATTTGCTTAGCAACAGTGTTTGGGTGTTACCTTTCACCTGTTGGTATTTCTGCTACAGGAAGAGACACAGCATGGCTGTTATAATGAGAATTAAGGGTCAACGGGAATAGAAGGTACCATATGGAGAAGAACTGAAGAGTGTCATGTTACTTGGGAAAAACCCAAACAAGCCCAAAGTGTACCTATCTTCCATACCTGCAGGCATTTCATTGAATTGATTGGTCATAGATCTATCCTGTTGGTTCGTAATCCCAACCTCCTTCCCCAGATGTTCTTGGACTACACGCCCAGAAGTCCTGGCCCACTAGTGGTGGAGGCTTCTGGAAGATTTAGTTCAAGAACACCTGGAGACCCAAGGTTGGGAAGCCATTCATCTATTCCAAGGATATGAAGTTTAACAAGAGACTAAGGGCCTTTTCACACGACCCCTAAGATCCGCTGGCCACTTAAATTCGGACCAGGGATCTTGGGGGTTCGTTGCTCTTCCTGCGTCCCCACCCCTCCGCACTTCCTTGATCCTGTCTGCGTGAGGGGAGGGAGGAAGAAAGAGAGGAAAAATGCAGGCTCACCTCCGAAGCCGGTCAAAGCCCCGTCGTCCTGATTCCTTCTCTTCTTCTTCTTTTTTTTTTTTTTTTGCCTCCTGCCCTTAAAGGGGTGGGAGGCAAACAAACAAAAAACAGAAGCGAGGAGAGCCCCACACTCACCAGATTAAATCCAAACCTGGGGATTTTCACCCTCCTAGAGCAGGTACAAGAAAAGTGCGCTGGGACGCACTTAGGTGGGCGTGGTCTCACTTAATTTCCTGCAAACTCCAGAGCTGGTGGGGAAACAATTGTAAGCTCCGGAGCTGGCAGCCATTTGCTGCGGAGTTTAGGGGTCGTGTACAAAGGGCCTTAGCTGCTGGAATACAAATCATTTAAAGACAACATTAAAGCTCCAAAGAAGTATTCAAATAATAAGGGACAAACATTCCCCACTCTGAGAAATAGTAAACACAAGCAACACTAAAAACAGAGTCAACGAACTAAAGCACAACAAACCAGACAGCCCCCATCCCAGCAAAGTTATCTGTGACAACATTAGATATACAAATTACAAAACTCTTGTGTCTATTAATATATGCTATGAAGGATTTGCTGTTTATGCACGTTGTTTTTGGTTGGTTTGTTTGTTTTTAGGCCATCTTGCTCCTGTTTGATGTTCAGATAGATATCATTTTATTTCTTATTATGTTTTTGTTATCGGATTGTTTATTTACTTTGTGTCTTGATTGATATTTGGCCAGCTTTGAAAACTGCCCGGAGTAGCTGTGCAGCTAGATGGAGCGGTATATAAATGAATGAATGAATGAATGAATGAATGAATGAATGAATGAATGAATAAATAAACATTTTCTCTTTCAAATTGCTTCCCCCATTACATAATTGTCTTTTTTCCCACCTGAGGGAGCACTCTTTCAAGAAACAGATTTCTCCAGATTTCTCTCTCAGCGACAGTTCCTCCCAGTCCATACACAAATAGCTGCTTGTTATCCATGGCCATCCTTTAAGGAATTTTATGCCCAATATGTTTGCACATAGGCACCATAAATTTCCACGTAAGCAGCAGTAAGCTGTTGCTTATACAGAGCAGCAAAACGCTGCCTCTGCAGTGTCTCCAGATTCTGTTGGATTATCTCCTGTCACAGTCAAACAGAGGGACTCAACTCAATGCTTCCGGTGCTGGTGGAAACAATGGCCTACTTACTGTCATTTTCAGCACTTATCTTGAGTCAATGCAAGAGTTTTCTATTCCTGAGGCTATGTCAAGGGCAGCTGTAACAAAAGCTCCATTCAGGATTTCTGTGCCCTCCTCTGATTTCGTAAGACCCATTTAAGTATCTTATTTTTTGTGTGTGTTTAGGTCTCTTTACATAATACAGTTAAACATGAGATTAACTTGCGGAAAGATTGTACATGTGTAGGAAGCTGGATCTGATAGCAAGTATTAAAAGCTATTACGGGTAATTGGTTTGAGATAAAAGAAATAATACTGGCAAAATGACTTCCCCTCCTGTTTGGTGCAGTGAAGAAAAAAAATTCAACACAATAGGTCGGAGCAGCTTTCCTTCTGTAAAGCATGCTGATGCTGCAGGATTGAGACTTAGGGCACAGTCATATGTGCGAAAAGAACCCCAGTTATATCAGTTCCGCTATTTATTTGTTGTGGCTCATTTTTATTGTCTTCTGCATTGCTTATTTCATTGTTCATTTTTTTTCGTTTACTTTCACCCTGAGTTCCTTTGGTGAAAATTGGGCAGTATATACAGTAAATATAAATACTGTAATACATAAATAAATAATAAATGTATTTTGTTTATTTTTTTTAAAAAAAATAAAATTTTACATAACAATCAGTTACTGTTTTATTTATTTATTTATTTATTTATTTATTTATTTATTTATTTACCTCCAGGTTTATTCAGAGAACAACTTCAGGTGATTTAACTCCAGGATTTAAATCATTTTATAAATTTCCGTTCAAATGACACATAGGTAATAGAGATGGGCATGAATAGAAAAAAATGGAGTTTCGTTTGTCGTTTGTCATTTAGAGGTCCGTTTCGGTTCGTTTCCATTGTTTGTAAAAAATTTCAAAAAATTTGTTTTCATTTTGTTACCGTTTTGTTACCATTTCGTTACCATTTATTCTAATTTTTAATGATTTTTTTTAGCATTTAAAGCCGCTCACTTCATTGCAGTAACGGAAACGGAACACACGACAAAAATCCCCGCATTTCTGTTCGTTTTGTTTCATTTTAGGGACAAATTTCATTTGTCGTTTCGTTGCGTAACAAAATGAAAAACGAACAACGAAAATGAAAAATTATTCGTTCCGTGCCCATCTCTAATAGGTAACATAGATATATTTGGTCAGGTTTCCCCCCCCTTTCAGCAAACTGGCTTGGCTTTTTTGAAACAATCCCATCACTACAGCACTTCCATTCTTATTGTTTCGGCATGTGTGAGTGTTGCTATTGATTTATTTACTTTGCAAAGTGGTCAGAGGTATGGGCAACACATCCACTGCAGGCCACCTCACTTGTACCCCTTTACATAATATTTTTCAAAATGCTTAGTGATAAATCGCTTACTTTTTCATTAAGATTTTTTTTCTTCACGACATTTTGCTGATGTATCACTTAACCAACATCTTCCCTATTGTAATCGTCACCCCCACTTTTCTGTGGCTTCTTTAACTTTTCAACAACAATTCCAAGTCCTTTAAAAAACTGATCTACATTTATTTAGTGACAATAGATGTTGCCTCGACTAACAGGTGGAAGTGACAGGAAAATGACACTGTAGTGATATATCACTTGTATTGTTTTTTCTAAAGAAAATTTAGGGCACCCAGAAACAAGATGAAAAATTAATTGATTTTTATGAGATGACATGCATAGCCTACAGAACCAGTACATATATCTTGTGAAAGGGCCCAGTACAGAGAAATATCTTGATATAAAAAGGATTGTCAGGGGTGGGGAGGGGGCGAAGGCAGCAGGGCAACTGGGGCGGCGGGCTCAGGGTCATTGGCAGCAGCGGCGGGGGGGCGAGGGTGGGAATGGGGACGGCAGCGGAGGCAGGCGGAGGCGGAGGTGGAGGCTGGGTTGCAGGGGGCGGGGGTGAGGGCAGCAATGGGGACGGCGGCCGTAGGGTCGTCCTGGCACGCAACATGCTCCCTCCCCCCCCCACTTCCCCCTCTGCAAATTCCTCATGACTGGTCCAGCGGAGGGGGAAGTGGGGGGGGCAGGGAGCCTGTTGCGTGCCAGGTGAAAGCTCTCCACATGCCACCTTTGGCACGCGTGCCATAGATTCGCCATCCCTGGCCTAGCATCTCCAGCCATTATGGCCACCCAAAAGCACAACGGGGAAGCCTTATCTATCAACATTGACTGAGGGGCAATGTTATTCATCTCCAGAATCTCAGAGGAATCTGTTTCTCAGTCTTACCTAGAGAAGCATGGGCTTGGGTGTACATGCCAAACAGAGGCTGCTAGGCCGAGCCATCATCTTTCTGCTGGAGGTTATATGTGTCTTTATTATTTGGAATAGGATGGCACATTACATCAAAGGTGAATTTGGAACAAAGACCTACAGGCCAGTTACAGTCCTAGTGAGAAGGGAGGCTTCCTTGCCAGAGGAAAACTCTAGCATTTTCCTCTGAATTCTTAGCTTTCGTGAAGCACCAAAATACTAAGAGGTGTGTCATTCAAGACCAAGGCATCGTGCAACCCATACGGCACTGACTGTTAGATTGTCAGCCCTGTAAGGAGAAGCAAATTTGCATGGGTTGTTACAGCTGATCATTCGCTTCAAAACAAATGGGGGGGAGCACAGGAAGGTTTAAGAGTTTTGTGCTATTTAGTCGGCCAGCAGAAGCAAATACTTATTGAATAAATAGTTAGCCAGAGACAGAGTTTTCTTAAAAGCAAAACGGCTATATTACATATGAACAAAAATATATCACAGCATCACAGAACTTATACAAAGTTCAACAGCATAACAGCATTCAGTACATATGACAGAATATATGGCAGAGAAACAAAGTGGGTGCCTTACTCACAGAAGGCCCAATGAACAATGATTTACTGAACATTTTTATACATGCGTCTGCCCAATCATGAATGACATTACCTCATAGCTATTGCAACCCTTTGCATCAGCCAAAATTCATTATGCTCATTCTTAACATCTGTACCATTAGAAAAAAACTATACATTGAGTCACTGTGACTTTTACAGACTCCATCTTTAAATCAATTAAATACGTATATATAGAACATCCTGCCTAATACATGTATTTACCTCTTCGGTAAAGTGGCTAGATCCGAAGTCACAGAGAGGCTGACCTCTAGTAGGAAAGGGGAAGGCTGGTTGGTCAGACATCCAGGGGGTCAGGAATTTAATTCGCTCCATGCTTTCAGTGAGTAGAGATAGTTCCTAGGGTGTCCCCGGAAGAAGGGAATGTGAAACCACTTCTGAGTACTCTCTACCTCGAAAACAAAGGGTTACCATAAGTCAGAACTGACTTGATGGCACATTGTTATTATTGTTAGGAGAAGGGGGAACAGGGCACGTTCAAACCCTAATTCTATCCATTTGGAATCCCACGCTGATCAGTTTTGGATAAAAAACTTGGCTTACACAGAAGGGTAATTCAGATGGGGCATTGAGATTTTGGGCCTTTTCACATGACCCCTAAGATCCGCTGGCCACTTAAATTCGGACCAGGGATCTTGGGGGTTCGTTGCTCTTTCTGTGTCCCCACCCCTCCGTACTTCCTTGCTCCTGTCTGTGTGAGGGGAGGGAGGAAAAAAGAGAGGAAAAATGCAGGCTCACCCCCGAAGCTGCCCGGAGCCCTGTCGTTGTCCTGATTCCTTCTCTTCTGTTTGTTTGTTTTTGCCTCCCGCCCCTTCTCTTAAAGGGGTGGGAGGCAAAAAAACCAAACAGAAGCGTGGAGAGCCCCGCACTCACCAGATTAAATCCGGACCTGGGGATTTTCACCCTCCTAGAGCAGGTACAAGAAAAGTGTGCTGGGATGCGCTTAGGTGGGCATGGTCACACTTAATTTCCTGCAAACTCCGGAGCTGGTGGGGAAACAATTGTAAGCTCCGGAGCTGGCAGCCATTTGCTGCATAGTTTAGGGGTCGTGTACAAATACCCTTTGATTCAGAAGGACAACATTTACATAATCTAGGAGCATGTTGCTGCTAGAAGGGCATACAGTGGGACCCTCCGTGGATACTGAAATCTGCAGATAATAGTGAATGCTAACTATTCAGTATAGTTGTGGAGAAGAAAAACTTAGGAAAAATATTTTAACATGCATCATCAGAAAAGGACATTAGAGGGCAGCAGATA
Source organism: Phrynocephalus guinanensis (assembly GCA_037367245.1). Classification (NCBI taxonomy): domain Eukaryota; kingdom Metazoa; phylum Chordata; class Lepidosauria; order Squamata; family Agamidae; genus Phrynocephalus; species Phrynocephalus guinanensis. Next base: position 12,927,384 of record CM074751.1, on the reverse strand, counting down.
CTATGCTATGTATAATATTCTCAGACCGTGGAGAAGTGAAACTGAATCCGCGGTTATGAGGTCCTAATATATAGGATGCTGGCTACAGCCAAGATGGTTGTCCTACACTCATCTCCACCTACCCTTCCTTCTGTCCCCTGCTCATCTCAGTCTACTGTAAGCCAGGTTGAGCCAACAGGGCAGTTAACCCTAAAACTTTAAAATGTCTGGGGTGCTGCCTGCGGAATACAGCTATTGCCACCCTAATAAAACCCTGTTCTTCACTTGCAGCTCAGGGAACCCTCCCTGGCCTGCCCGCGGATGCCTTGCTATGTTAGGAAGGGTGTAAAACCCACAGAGAGAATTTCCTGGTTTATAACAGCATACAGGCTGGGGAGGTATAAGCAAACATGAGGTGTACAGGTCTTTCAAAAGACACATCACGGCGGTGGGGACCCAAAGTGCTTTCATTATCTTTGATCTGCAACTTGAATTTATTTGCTTCTTCGAAATACTGTGTCAAATGTTGACTTCCTGAGTTGGAACGTTTTTTTATTATTATTTGGCGGCTGGGTGAAAAGGAAGTCATTTAAACACACACACACACACACACACACACACACACACACACACACACACACACACACACACACACAAGTGCTTTGATGATGAGACTTGCAGTAGTAATATGGCTTTCTGGGGGGTGGGGGCAGGGTGGGGACACAGGGATGAAAAGGCCTTTGAGTTGGCCAATGCCTGGACAGCTCATTGCAACAGCAGTCCAATTTGTATACCGCCCCGAGTTCCTATAGGAAGATGTGGCAGTATACAAATGCAACAAATAAATAATAAATAAATAAGAAAGAAGATGGTGACAGAACAATGCTGCCTTGAGGTGTCTATTTGCAAAAATGCTGCCTTGGGATTCCCTTATACTCCAGAAAAATGTCACAGCAAAAAAGAGAACTGCACAGTAGAAGGGCAAAAAGCACCTGAAGATTATCCTGCCCTTGGTGGTCTATCTAGGAAGATGTCAAGAATTCAAGCGGTCCTACTTTGGGCACACCACGAGAAGTCAAGAATCTCTGGAAACGACAACAGCACTGGGAAAGGTGGAAGGCAGCAGGAAATAAAGAATGGCCAAATATGAGATTGACTGACTCCCGAACAGAAACCACAAGCTTCAGTTTATAGGAGGAAAGCAGGGTGGTTGAGGGCAGGACATTTTGAAGTTGTCTCATGCTCAGGGTCACCCTTAGTTGGGGGGCATCTTGACAGCATGTAACAGCCACAAAAGAAAAGTCAGTTCTGCTGCTTTCAAGAAGCAATAAAAATGAGGCTGTTCCCCCTTCATCAAATAACACACAAAATGCAGAGAGCACAAACTCTGTGAGCTGACTTTTGTGGTATGGACTTACAAAGATTAGAACCCCTGAATGGGTTGTTTGTATCTTTTTAAACTACCCATTCAGTGCTTGCTGTCTGTCTTTATGCTTTGCTTTTGAAAAATGAATAATCACCAGTGTTACACAGAAACGGTACATAAATTTATCTTGTTGAGTCAAGGCAGCTGATGGTCACTTAGAGAGTAAAAACATTGAAACTAGGGTTCACCAGTCCCAGAAGGATCCTGGCGGAGGTTGCGGGGAATGACGAGCATCCCCGGAGTCTCGTGCTAGTTAGACATTCCTCAAGCTGCCCTAGTTGCTTCTTCCTGCCTCAAAGTTAGCAGGCAGCTTCCTTTATAAAAAAAAGCAAGTTTAGTGGAGCTAGGCCTAGCTAAACCTCAAAACCTTCCAAGTTAGGCCTTCCTGTTGGATGCATCACATTTGGGCATTTGCAAATTGTCTGTAAGAAAGGTAGAACTCTTGGGGTAGAGAATTATTGTATCAGTGCCCTTGGAAGCCTAAACATTTAACATCTCATGATTCTCTTGAGGAACTTTCTTTTCTGATGCTGTAGGGCAGGCATGTCCAAAGTCAGGCCCGAGGACCAAATGCGGCTTGTTTTCAAATTTTGAGCGGCCCACAGCCTCTTGTCCCTGCCAGCTCAGCCTGTCATGCATCCCCACCAGCTAGCACTTCCCCATACCGGAAGGAGACGTCAACTTGCAGATTTACAATTTGCCTGCCCTCCCGGCCTCCGTCTGTCCCCCCAGCAACCTGTCCAGCCTACCCGCTCCCGGCTCCGTTGCTGCAGTGTCCTCCTCACCTCTTTGCATGTCCTAGAGGTTTGTCCAAACTCCATCCCAGAGGGCAAATGCAGCAGAATGGTTGGCTCCCACACATTTTCACCTCACCACATCTGGCCCTCCTTGCAAGACGTTTGGACACCCCTGCTCTGGGGGGGGGGTGTCATTAGAATAGGTTTGCTAACTGGGTATGACCTTAACATAAGAACATAAGAACATTGGAAGAGCCCTGCTGGATCAGGCCAAAGGTCCATCTAGTCCAGCTTCCTGTATCTCACAGTGGCCCCACCAAATGCGTCCGGGAGCGCACGAGACTATGATATCTGTCTCCTGATACCACTTCCCTGCACCTGGCCCTTGAAGGATCCCGCTTTTAAGCCTGGAGATGACACATCTTCATCATGGTTTGTCACCGGTGATGGACTTTTCCTCCAGGAATCTGTCCAATCCCCTTTGGAAGGCATCCAGGCCAGATGCCATCACCACCTCCTGTCGCAGGGAGTTCCACAGACTAACGAGCTGGGTGAAAAAATTCCCGCTAGTCCTCACTTGCTCAGCCAGCTCTGCTAAAACATGGTTTCCTGCTACCTCTGAACCCATATACAGTGCATAAAGTGAAAAGGTCTGGAAAATGTCAACTTGCCTATTGCTCTGGGCCATTGCTGGAAGAGTTAACACAAGGAGACTTGTTAGTTTTTTCAGACTCACTCCTGTTGTTCCAGCTCCATTTCTAAAGCCCACCATTAAGAGCCATTACAGCCCACACCCCTCCAGCTGTCTGCACACTTCCTCCCTTGGTTCTGGAGCCATGCATGAGGTAGGAAATTCTAATTACTGAAACATAGAAGGTCACACTCTCGATGAACTTGGCCATGGTTCAAACACTGTCTCAAGCTCTTTAATTGCACTGACCATGCGAAACAGTGATGTTAGAACAATGGAATGGCTAATTTCACACTTCAGATAACATACATTCCGCCCCCCCGCCCCCCGCTCCCCCACCAACAGCAGTAAAACATGTCCATACAGGAATTGTGAAAGGTCAAAAATGCTGGAGAAACATAATTGGTCGTTAATCTAGGTAATTAGGTATTAACATCTGCCCGGGGTGCACAGGTGGGGGCCCTCTCAAATGACTTAGAACCTCTGCCTTCTCATTATCTTCATCCGCTATTAATTTCTGTCAGAAAACAAGTAGCATTTTTTAAGTGGAATTCCTTATAGGATTCAATAGCCGTGTGCACCAAGACAGTATCTCAAAAGGACTTGGATGATTACATAGGTTTTGTAGGGGAAGAGGTTGGACTTGAAGTCTACAAAACACACACACACACACACACACACACACACACACACACACACACACACACACAGAGAGAGAGAGAGAGAGAGAGAGAGAGAGAGAGAGAGAGCACTAAGAAGAAGAAGAACAACTACTACTACTACTACTACTACTACTACTACTACTACTACTACTACTACTACTACTACTACTACTACTACAGATAGACAGACAGTCAAACAAACAAACCCCATAAATTGCTTTACCCTGAAGTACTATAATTGTTCATGCCAGGAGTTTGTGTTGCAGGAGTTTTGATCAGAGATTCACAGAGCAGAAATGCTTCAGGTTCCAGATAGTTCACCCCTTTCTCCTTAACTGGCACTTAAGGCCTCTATAATTCACTTTGGAATTTTGTAGGAGAAAGTATATTTATTTATTTATTTATTTATTTATTTATTTATTTATTTATTTATTTATATCCTGGCAGATTTTCCCAAAGGAACTCAAGGCGGCTAACAGATACAGAAGTTCCACAACACAGGACTAACAAAATACAATAAAAGTACTAATAATAACACTAGCGTAAGATGGCGAAGAGAGGGGGGGGAGAAAGGGCAGATATAATAACTCAGATCCCTGCTTAAGGGTGTATCAACCCCAAGGGCACCGAACGCAGCAGTAAAGAGCCAGGTTTTTAATAGCTTCTTGAATGCTGGGAGGGATTGCTTGGAAGACGGTTTCACAAAGTGGGACCAGCCACTGAGAAGGCGCGATTCCTAGTAGAAGTTTTACGCGCCTCCCGGGGAATGGCAATCCGAAGAGCAAAGGACTGGGATGTTCTAGTGGGTCGGGCCAACGTTGATCTTTGGATGATACGCTCTAGAGATGGGCACAACTTGAAAAAAAATTTTTTTGAGTTGTCGTTAGTCGGGCCAGTCCCGTTTCGGGTCGTTTCCGGTTTTCGCGAAAATTTGCAAAAATTAGTCGGTTTGTTTTTTCGTTGTCGTTAGTACTGGTTTTTTTGGGGGGGGAGCGGGCTCCTGGAGGCACCTCTGTGGGGTGGGTGCCTCCTCTGGCCCGCTATAAAGGGAAAGTGGGCTCCTGGAGGCACCCGTGGGTGCCTCCTATCACCCACTAGGAAGGGGAAGCAGGCTCCAAGAAACCCCTCTACATGGGGGTCTCCCTTCCTCACCTGAGGCTGCTGCTGCTGCAAAATGCTATGCAATAGCCATATGGATATTGCATAACATAATGTGCAGACAGTGAGACCAGTGTGAGAAGTCCCTTCACAAGGCTCTCGCACCACCATGTCTCACACAGAAGGGAAGTGTACTTGCTGCGTGTAGTGCAATGCAAGCAAGTAGATCTGGCTTTAAGGTGGCTTAGTGCAAGGGGTAGGGTTAGGCTAGTGACGGGTAAGGTTACGGTGGGCTAGTGGGTTGCACCTCTGGGTGCCTCTCTGACCCACTAAGAAGACAGTCTGTGACGTATGGGTGCAGAGTCAAGGGTTAGGGTTAGGGCTAGGGCAGGTTTTAGGGGGCTTTTTGGCACATCCCAGAAGTCTCCATGGCCAAGTGGCCATGCAACTGGTAAGATGGCTCCAAAAATTTGCATGGTCGACCACTCCCACATGGCTGGCCACTCGGCCAGCCCATCCAATGCGCAGGTGTAAAAAAAATAAAAAAAATAAAATCAATGGAGGACAGAGGAGGAGAGGAGAGACATTTTGTTGCAAGAAAAAACCCACTGCTACTGTGAAAAATCTGGCAGTTTATAAATTTTCGCGTGTTTCTGTTGTGCTTGTGTGTTTTTGGACCACGATTTCAAAAACAATATTGCGTTCGCTGGCCCATTTTGGATCCCCCGCCCGCACCGCATGGCATGGCGATGGCGAATCGCGAGTCCGGCTGCCCAGGATGGGGGGGGAGGCGGGACCCCCCCCTCCAGAAACCACCCCTCCGGTAGGTGCCCTGCGCCCTTAGTCAAGCAGGCATTTTTCCGCCTGCTTTTTTGGCCCGGGAATGGGTGGGGGAGAGTTTAAAAGTTTTTTCCTGTGCCGCCCGTGCCGCTTGCTTGCGCTTTAATTGCGGCGGCCGGCGGCCGGCGAGACTGGGCTTTTTGCTGGCTGCGAGCCTGCAGCGAGTCCCACAGAGCAGCCCACTAGGACGGGGGATGGGGGGGAGGCCGGGGACCTCCAGAAACAACCCCTCTGGTAGGTGCCCTGAGGCACGGCAGGCATTTTCCCGCCTGCTTTTTGGCCGGGAACCGGGTTTTTTTAACTTTTAAAAACTTTTTTTCTGTGCCACGTGTGGCATCGCGCGATGCAAGTAACGAGCACGACAAATCAGACCAAAATTGTTCGTTCGTCGGTTCGAGCTCGAAGTCTGGGGGAGTAATTCCCGTTACCGTTTCCGCAGAGTAACGGAACCGAGTAACGGAAACGGAAACGGGAATACCGCTAAGTCGTGCCCATCTCTAATACGCTCTGTCAGATATTCTGGTCCCAAGTCATGGAGGGTTTTGTAAATCAAAACCAGTACCTTGAACCATTCAGGAGGCAAAGGGTAGGCAGTGCAGACGAGCCAGAATGGGGGTGATGTGATCGAATCGACCAGCGCCAACCACCAATCTGGTCACAGCATTCTGCACCTGCTGCAGTCGCTGAATAAGAGTCAAGGGAAGCCCCATGTAAAGAGCGTTACAATAGTCTATCCTTGAGATAGCCAGAGCCTGCACAACCCATCTCTTTACTTACTGCTGTATTAAAAAACCCACCTCTTTACTTACTGCTGTGATGAGATGAAGAGCAAACAAAACAACAACTTTGCTTCCAGCAGACTAAAGAGAAAGAAAAGAAAAGAAAATACAGTCTCTCTTTGAAGTCAGAGGTGGAAAGGAACAACTGATGAGAGTTCTAGAGAGATTGACAGTCGCCCCAGCCCAGAAAGGTCCCTCTGAGCCAAACAGACTATGAGCAGCATGCAAGGTTGTAAAACCCCCAACAGTTTGGTTCCCCAAAGCAAACTGGTTGCCAATGAATCACAGTCTGTTTTCTCCTGTGAACAGAGAGCTTTGAAGCTAGGCCTAGCTCCCATACCTGCCTCACTGCTAGCTAGGAACTTTCTATTTACTTCTCAGCAATTAATCTTCTCACCATTTGTACTAATTAAATCTCTCTCCTCTTCTTCCCCCTCCTCCTCCCTCCCCTCTCCTCTATCCATCCCCCCCCAACTCTATAATCCACAGCCAATGATATCCGGCCTACAGCCAATCAATATTGGGTATGATATGTATATTTCATACTATACAGTATCTCACACCTCATTATGCTGCTATGTATGAAGAAGTGCACATGTGCACAAAATGTCACATTAAAATACGAAAGTTAGTCTTTAAGGTGCCACATGTTTGTGTCTTTTGTTTTGTTTTGTTTTGTTTTTCTTTGATTTTTACCTGAAATTCTTGAAAAGACTAACACGGCTACCCTCTCTGAAACTTCTATTTAAAAGGAAGCTAGGCTGAGGTAAACCTAATTCATTCACAAAAGCTCACATGGATGATTTGCTATGCATATTTAGTTTCTAACAAACGTGTAATCTTCTCCTGCGCTTGCATAGTGCAAAGTACTCATGGCTTCCTTTGTGTGTTGCAATGTTGGGAAGATTTGTTGCGAATTCTCCCCATTGTTTTCTCTCCATCAGGCAGAAGCAACAAGATCAACATCTCTTTTCTCACCACATTTCTGTTGAGATTTCTTGCAGTGGTAAGTAGAGATGGGCATAAATAGAAAAAAATGGAGTTTCATTTGTCATTTGTCATTTAGAGGTCTGTTTCGGTTCATTTCCGTTGTTCATGAATTTTTTGCAAAAAAATTCGTTTTCATTTTGTTACCGGTTGGTTACCATTTCGTTACCATTTATTCCAATTTTCCATGATTTTTTTAGCATTTAAAGCCGCTCACTTCATTGCTGTAATGGAAACGAAACACATGACAAAATTTCCCGTGTTTCTGTTTGTTTCGTTTCATTTTAGAGACAAATTTCGTTTGTCGTTTCATTGCGTAACGAAACAAAATCCGAAATCCGAAAATGAAAACTTGTTCGTTCCGTGCCCATCTCTAGTGGTAAGCAACCAAAATGTCTGACAGGTAAACTGATAGCTAGGAAGGAGTAGTTGGGCACCTAAAAAGTTTGCAAAGCAAAGAAGAGAAGCCCACTGCATGACTATCTCAAGGACACCATTGATGTCCAGTGACCTCAGTTTCCTTACTGTGGTTGAGCAGTGCCATGCATCTCTCTTCTGGCATCTTAAACTTCCTCCTCACTTTCCTCTTACATTCCGACATGAAGGCACGGCTCTTTTGAGGAATAGCCGTACTTTCTCCAAAGTTTGCAGCCGGGTCATTACCACACTGGCTTGGTTGTTAGCAGGCGTGTACTTGGGGTTGCCTCCAAGTTTCTGTGGGATCACGGAAAAGAGGCCTCCCTCCAGGCATGCTCACTACTTCTACCACTTCTTTGATCCTTCACCAACCTCCCTTTTCAGTCACCTAAGTTTGGGAAGGGAGTGGCAGTCAGAGTAGAGGAGGAACGGCATTGGAGTGGAAGACGAATGATCATGATGACAATGTCAGATCTGGCCACAATGACAAATGCCTCAGGAACCTCTAAGACAGTGATGGCGAACCTTTTAGAAACCGAGTGCCCAAACTGCAATCCAAAACCCACTACTTTTTCGCAAAGTGCCAATACAACAATTTAACCTGAATATAGGTGGCTGTGAAGGGGCCATGTCGGGTGCCCACAGAAAGGGCTCCGAGTGCCACCTTTGACACTCGTGCAATAGGTTCGCCAACACTGCTCTAGGAGTTGACTACAGTAAAGCACTCAACAATGAAAGGCCTTCACTGAAAAATTAATACAGTTCTGTTCAAAGTGGGGTAAAAGTGGCACCTTTGCCCACGACAGGAGTGCAACTCTGAAATTCAGAAAAGTTACAAAAGTTCTACAAATAAGCATTCTGTGTGAAACAACTTACATTGTCAATTTTGTTTTGGGGGCAGTGCAGTCCCAGTTTGGCGATGGAAACTGATTGGAGAGATGACAATGGCAAACCTCTTGGATATGTCACATACCTTGAAACCCCTTTTAGGGCCACCATTTGATGAAAGGGATTTTATACCACAGAGCAGCAGACAACAGCTAAACCAAACTCAAACAGCTCAGAAAGGGAATGATGTTTAGAGATTGGGCATGAATCAGTTCATGCCAGGTTGCCCTAAGTCTTCAACGTGGTACCCCCTTACTGGCATCCCCACTCACAAGCCAGTGCACACTGGTTGTTCCCTCCTCATCATATGATCTTCTAGTCCCAGTAGGAGTGTAGACTTTCTTTCTCTACCTCCTGCACCAGCTGGCCACGCAGATAAGGAGGCAGGGCAGGGATTCCTTTGGGGGGAGCTAGCTGGGGAGTTGGGGAATATGCAACACCTGCAGTGCCACGCTGATGATTTAGGATTAGGGATGGGCACCATGCAAAAAACAAAATGCTGTTTTGTCATTTTGTAAGTTTACAAAATGTTACAAAATGAAACAAAATGGGAAACAGCATTTCATTGCAAAACAAAACACTTATTTTTCCCTTTGCAAATGAAATATATTGTTATTACTCTAAAAAATGGCTCCCATACTCACCATATTTGGTGCCTCTAGAACCCAGGGGAGCCATTGTGTAGACTAACATGTTGTTTCATTTTGTTAAACTTTTTTTTACAAAAATTCATTTTAAAATGAAACAAAGCAAAATGCAGGGCAAAATGAAACAAAATGAAATGAAACTCTGTTTTTCTGTTTCATGCCCACCCCTACTTAGAATGACTCAGCCCAAAGCAATCCGTGCCCATACCTAAGGCTGTTCTCTCCTGAGTTCCCCTTTGTAGCTATGAGGACATCTAACCAATAATGAGATTCCAGCTCGCTGCTTCCCAACCTTGAATCTCCAGATGTTCCTGGTGTTCAAAGTGGGATACATGGCCAGCCCAGAGAGAGGTGAATGTGCCTGGGAGTTTTAGTCTGAGGATCTGGGTATCCAGGGTTGGGAACCACTATTCTAGTTGACACTATCTTTGGTGCAACTGGACAACAAAAATTCTCCAGACCCTGCAGAAGAACCAGCCCAACATTAAGATGAAAACTGCTCTTCTTCCCATCATATCATTCATAACTTGCAGAAAACATGTACAGATTTGTGGAAACTCTGTATTTCTGCAGAAAAACATACTGTCTTTTTTTTCCTCTTGGAAGAAGATAAACACATGCTCATGCAGCAAGTACTGTAGGCGAGGCTGATTGGTCATAGAGATTCAATGACCCCCTCCAAAATGGTTTCTTTTGTTAGTTCATAGAAACAACTGCCACACTTGATGATGCTACACATTATATAGACCCCATGCTTGGAAACATGCAATCCCCCCCCCCTTTGGTCCAAAATGAAATGAAATGAAACAAAATGCAACTGTTAGGAGGTGAACTCTTCTGGATGTTTCTCATGGGAGGATGAACCAAGTCAGAACTTAACACACCTACCACCTAGCAGGACGTTGCCTCCCCCTTTTTTCCTGATAATCTTTCATCAGTTGCTGCTGGACGTCATGATTCTGCTCATGTATGTCTTGTTATGAAAAGATCTCAATCAAAGCATGTCAGATGATGTCCACAAAGAGTGTGCAAGCTTGCTACAGCATTTCCTTTGAGATGCTGACGACAGGTGGGTGTAGAGCGTATCGTCTTGTCATGTGGCAAAGGCTTGCCCGGACCAGCTGGTGCATTCATGCTCATACTGCTGATGGACAGAATAGTGTCAGTTTGCATGGGTTCATAAAATGACAGCCATTTTGGCCAATGAGCTGAACAACCGCAGACATGAGCTGCTCCCAGCAGGTTTGCAAATGTCTCCGGAGGAAGGTTTTTTTCCTTGAGAGAAGGAGTTTCTCTCTCTCTTGTAGGCCTGGAAATGCAGGGCATGCGAAGACCCTTTTAAAAACCAACTGTTCTGAGTTAACGCCCTATCCCCCTACCCCCAATATAATGGTTAATGTTGCAGGTAGAGGTCAAAATCCAATTAGTAGTTTCTGCATGCACACGTAAGAATACGTCTGTGAAGATTTTCAGTCATCCAGGTGAGGTTATCTGGAAGTTGAATCATGGCAACTGGACTTCTTTTCTTGAGAAACTGAAACATTCCACTATTCATCCATGTAGCTTCTTCACTCTGAGGCACATTGCTGGGAGGCTTCCAATTTATAGTTCACCTTGATTTGCCTATTCCTTATGAGTCTATTCAGATCAGGGTGATGCGTTCAACCCAACTTCCACCCATAAGAGGATCTGAAGATTTTTCCAGGCTACCCTTTGAATGGCCAAGCACATGACTGTGTGTACAACTAGAGGGAGAGGTGGCACACAACAGACAACAAGGAAAACAACTCACATCATTTGGATAACAGTATTTACACAATTACATATGTTAGCAGGATGTTTGCCATAATTTTTAGGAATAACACATTGCTATCCCTTCAGTGCCCCCTCTCTCTCTCTGTGTGTGTGTGTGTGTGTGTGTGTGTGTGTGTGTGTGTGTGTGTGTGTGTGTGTGTGTAGGGTTAGGGTTATATATACATACATGCATACATACATGCATACATACATGCATACATGCATACATGCATACATGCATACATGTGTGTCAGTCTATCTATCTATCTCTATCCATCCATCTATCTATCTATCTATCTATCTATCTATCTATCATCTATCCATCATCTAATGTGTTTGTATACATACATACTGGCCAATCAGGAGCTGTGTTGGGACATGTGTCATCCCACCTCCCTGTCTGATTGGCCAGTGCCAGGGAGAGTGAAAAGATGACTTATCAGAAGCTTCTTCCTCATTGGAGTTTAACCCCGCACTACCCAGTACTGAACGGCAGCTGTGATGGTGTGTTTCGTTTTGGAACTGGACCCCTTCCAAAAATAAGCACCCATCTCTAAGATAGATAGATAGATAGATAGATAGATAGATAGATAGATAGATAGAGAGAGAGAGAGAGAGAGAGAGAGAGAGAGAGAGAGAGAGAGAGAGAGAGAGAACCTCAGAAGGCCGACATACACCTAGATAGTGAGACCACTTCACTCAAAAGTTACAATGCATCCCGACCAACCAATCAAATCTTTTTATTATGGTCGCATGACCCATTGTGTCAGCATGAAATGTAACCTAAAACTGCCACCGCCATCCAAGAAACTGTATTTTTTTTTAAAAAGGCCAACCAAATGAAATGAGCCTCAAACAAGGAACGGTGTGGAAGTGAGCTGCTGAGAGGCACCAAAAGATGTTTATGCAAATAGCCTTTCCTTTGGGTGGCTTTGCACAATCCCAGCTCAGCTCATTACATTTCTGTAATGAAGACGGTGGAAAATTCCAATTTTACCATCCTCTGAGCTAAACCGTCTCTCCCAAATAGCCTATAGCTAGATTCCCCAGTTAGGACAGATCCGCAAATCCAATGTGTTGATCCGCATGCTAGTGTAGCATTCTGGAAGACATACTAACAGGCATGTCTTCTGTCCCTTTTCATGAAAGTTCCTTTTGCTGCCTTTACGAGCAGCCACCAATGCAGTCAAAATGCCCTTGCTTTGTGGGCAATCTGGCTGCCAAGTTAATTCCCCCATAATGACCCAGATGTAGCATCATTCTCAGTGCACTGAGGGAGATGGCACATTGCTTCATCATCAATATAGGCACTCTCTTTTTGAGAGGAGGAGGAAGGAAGGAAGGAAGGAAGGAAGGAAGGAAGGAAGGAAGGAAGGAAGGAGATCTAAGAGTTTTCGGGGAGATACATCAGAATAACAATCTAGTCTAGCATTCTGTTTCCAAAATAGATAGAAAGCTCATGTCTGTAAAGATTCTCAGTCATTTTGGTGAGTTTATCTGGAAGTTGAGTCATGGCTCAAGGAGCTTATTCAGGCCATTGTTCATCTTATGAGACTATTTCAGACCAGGATGACAAGAAGAGGTCAAGTGAACTATAAAAAAATGGAGGACTCGCAACTAACTAGGTGTCTTCAGACTGACACAGCTGTTTGGATGAGCAGCAAAACGTTTCAATCTCTCAAGAAAAAGAAGTCCAGTTGCCATGACTCAACATCCAGATTAAGGAAAGCTCACAATGTGTACATCAGGGTAACAGATAAACTGAAGAAGAGTTACTTTTTACAGACCAGAGATCCTCTAATTCTTCAACCATTACAGTGACCAGCTGTAAATGCCTAGGGAAATCAGGAGGCTGTGACCTCCCCACCACTTCCCAAATAATAACTTTTCTTAACCCTGGCAACGAAGCCTTCTCTTCTCTTTGCCCTTCTCTTTAAAAATCACAAAGAAAAAGAGAGGGATTTGGCCCCCAATATTCTACTTGTCATGCCATGTTGCTGGGCCATCTAGCCACAAATAATTGCTCCAGTGAGTAAGCGATTCCATTAATGATAGGGAGAAGTCTAAGATGCCTGGGGTCTCTAGTCTGGTACAAAGGATTTTCCCATACACCTGCTGCCAGTGGTTGGCAGTGTAATATTTGGGTTTCACCCTAGGCTGAATGGGTGAACGCCAGACAATCTACCAAGGCTTTCCCGGCGGCCCAAGAGAGCTCATGTTCTCCAGTTCATGGGAGAGAAATACTATGGATATCCTTATGCCTGACTCATAACCTTATCACATTAACACAGGGGTTGTATAGAGGCACACGTATTCTGGAAGCAAATACATGCAAGTTTTTAATGAACATTTAATTTAACTAGATGAGGATGCTGCACCACTTTCTCCCCTATAACTGGCACTGTGCCCTTTCATTGGCGCTTGGACCAAAAAGCAGTTCATTCCCACAAATGGTTAACATAAGAACATAAGAACATAAGAACATAAGAAGAGCCATGCTGGATCAGGCCAAAGGCTCATCTAGTCCAGCTTCCTGTATCTCACAGTAGTCCCACCAAATGCCTATGGGAGCACACAAGACTAGATCTCTGTCTCCTGATACCACTCCCCTGCATCTGGCACTTGAAGTACCCCAGTTTTAAGCCTGGAGATGACACATCTCCATCATGGTGTGTAAGCTGTGATGGACTTTTCCTCCAGGAATCTGTCCAATCCCCATTTGAAGTTATCCAGGCCAGATGCCATCACCACATTGTGTGGCAGGGAGTTCCACAGACTAACAAGTCTGTGATTTGAGATGGAGGATCTTCCATCCCATCAACTTTTGGGAAATGGCAGGTTTAAATTTCTACTCCCCTGGGTGGCCTTTTTGCAATGGCTGAAAAGCCAGCAGGCACCACCACTTGGTGGATTTGTATCCAGCAAGAAGAAAAATGCCAGAGGAGGGCAAAGACAGATCTTGCTTAGCAAATTCTGACCTAGGGAGAGAGATGAGGAACAGAGAGAGTCATCTTCTCTCAGACACATATCTCAGCTGAAAGCCTGTTGCTTAGTGTAGTGCCCTTTGAAACCTAGAGAGGAATCAACTCATCAAATCCCCTATTCCAGTGCAACTCCATAAACCTATGCAACCTCCCTTATGAGGAGAGGCTAAAATATTTAGGGCTGTTTAGTCTGGAAAAAAGATGCCCAATGGTGCCCACTCACCGCCCTGAGTTCCCGTTACCGCCCTGAGTTCCCGTTCGGGAAATAGACGTGGTATACAAATTTGAAAATAAATAAATAAATATGATTGAGACCTGCAAAATAATGCAGGGCATGAGTCAAGTTGATAGAGGGGCGCTCTTCTCCCTCTCACAAAATACCAGGATTAGGGGACATCCACTCAAATTGAGAGCTGGGAGAGTAAGAACTGACAAAAGAAAATATTTTTTCGCCCAGCTCATTGTTAGTCTGTGGAAATCCCTGCCACAGGATGTGGTGACAGCATCTGGCCTGGATGCCTTCAAAAGGGGATTGGACAGATTCCTGGAGGAAAAGTCCATCACAGGTTACAAACCATGATGGAGATGTGTAATCTCCAGGCTTAAAACCGGGGTACTTCAAGGGCCAGATGCAGGGGAGTGGTATCAGGAGACAGATATCTAGTCTCATGCACTCCCAAACGCATCTGGTGGGGCCACTGTGAGATACAGGAAGTTGGACTAGATGGGCCTTTGGCCTGATCCAGCATGGCTCTTCTTATATTCTTATATTCTTATGTTCTTAATCATCTATCTATCTATCTATCTATCTATCTATCTATCTATCTATCTATCTATCTATCTATCTATCTATCTATCTATCTATCTATCTATCTATGAAAATATAGCTTTCATTTCCCTTTGCTTTTCATATCAGTAGTTTAGACTTTTCTGATTCCAGTTCCTCAGTTCAGATCAGTGGTTGTCTTTGGTTAAATTGTTTTTATCTGAGCCATGCTGGGCAGGACACTCAAGATCTGTTAGGGTGTCACTCCGCCCTCTGGGCACACAGCTGCTCTTTGCTCTGCCCTGCAGTCCACCACCACGCTGACCAGGTTTGCACAAATGCCCTCCCGATTCTGTCCCTTTGCACATGCTTGCCCAAGCACAAGCGTGTACCGCCAGCAGAGAGCTTCCAGAAAAATCGTTTCTCCTAAACCTTTCCTTCGACTGCCCCCTTGTGGGGTTTTTATAAAAGGGAGAAAAGATTCATTTTCTCTCATGAAATAAAAAAAGGGGGGGGGGATCTAGGTGGCCATTACAGGATACAATGGCAAGATTAGGCTATAAGTGATGATACCTTTATAGGGCACTAATTAAAATTTTAAAAAATCATTGCAAGCTCTCGTGGGAAATACCCACTTCTTCAAAGCATGCAGGAAAGCCAATGCGATTCTTGGTTGCATCAACAGAAGCATAGTGTCTAGATCAAGGGAAGTAATAGTACCCCCACTCTATTCCAGTTCTGTGCGCCTCGATTTAAAAAGGATGTTCTGGTCAGAGGAGGGTGACCAGGATGGTTGAAGGTCTGGAGAAAATGTCTTATGAGTAGAGATGGGCACGACTTGAAAAAAAATTTTTTCGAGTTGTCCAGTTCTGTGTGCCTCAATTTAAAAAGAATGTTGACAACCTCGAGCGGATGCAGAGGAGGGGCTGACCAGGATGGTTGAAGGTCTGCAGAGGAAATGTATAATATGAGGAATGGCTTAGGGAACTGGGTCATGCCTTCCCTGCAATGTTTCGCCTTTCAAAAAGGGAAGGCTGCTGAGGGGGCTTTAAGGTGGCTATGATAGCTATGTTTAAATATTTGAAAGGATGTCGTATTGAAGATTAAGGGGGTTAGGGGGCTAGGGCAGGTTTTAGGGGGCTTTTTGGCACATCCCAGAAGTTCCATGGCCAAGTGGCTTCAGAGACTAAGACGCGGGCCAATGGTTTCAAATTCCAGGAAAACAGAGGATTCCAGGAGAACATTAGGAAGAACTTCATGACAGTTAGAGCTGTTTGGCAGTGGAATATGCTGCCGCGGAGGGTGGTTTTTTGAGTCTTTCCTTTGCCTTGGAAGTTTTTAACAGCGGGGGCGTGGCGAGGATGGCCATCTGTCGGGGGGGAAATATTGTGATGGGGGGGTTTTTTTAACTTTAAAAAACTGCATGGCATCGGGTTGGCGACTGGATGGCCGACAAATCAGAGGTCTCTTCCAGCTCGAAGTCTTGGGGATGATTCCCGTTATTTCTATGGAACCGAGTAACGGAAACAGAAACTAAACGGGAATAAGCTGAAGTCGTCCAAACATGGCAAAAGACATTATTTGCCAGGGGGAGATTATTCTTCAATGTTCAAACTAAGTTTTCTTGGCAAAGAGATTCCATTTGAACATTTTCATGACAGTTGTTTGGCAGTTTTCTCCTTTTTTTAACAGAGGCTGGATGGCCATCTGTCGGAAATATTGTGATGGGGGGTTCTTTTTGGATGGCCCTTGAGGTCTTTTTTGATTCTACGCCAAGGATTGACATGATTTGCCAGGAGATTATTCACTTGGCAGATTTTTCTTTTTTTTTCTTTTTTTTTTTGCCAAGGATTGGATTTCACTTGAGTTGCATTAACTTCAGATGCAGCTTTGCAACAGCCCTGCTGCTTCTTGCCTCATCTAAGGCAAGACTTGCTTGGCAGAAATCATTCAATGATAGGCCTTTCTGGCCTATGAAGGTACAATAACACACACCAAACACACACCACACGTCTATTGCAGGGGCTAGGGACTGACCCACCCGCAATCATTGAAAATCTGCAATATGTGGGTGCAGGTCAGGTCGGGCCTGGGGGGAGCGGTGCGTGATGTTTAAAATGACTTTCAGCCGTGGAGCCAAGTGCTTGGCTCCATGGCTGAAAGCCTTTTAAACATTGTGCACCATTTCCCAGCACCCCGGGGTGGGGCGAAGTGACGCTCAATGCCTCCATGCAGGCAAGCCCTGGGCTCCAGCTGATTGGTGCTGGGGTAGGGGAGAAAAACATTTTGTTTCTCCATCCCAGCACCAATCAGCTGGAGCCCTGATTTGGTGAAGGGGGGGGAGGTTTAAAAAGCACTGGCTTTTAAAACCTTCCCCCCTTCCTCAAGCCTTTTTGGGGTCCTGCGGTCCTGCGATATAGCAGGACCGCAGTATATGAACCGCAAAACGGCAGGGGACCACTGTATCACCAGTAGCCTAGCCTTGCATTTGTACTTTCTCTCATGGGTGAGGATTATTTTGAAACTGGCGGACCATATTGTTGCTGTTGGATTTAATGGGGAGGGAAATGGGGGTAAAAATAATTGAAATAGATTGAGCCCGACGGAACGTCTTTGTGGGTAAACAGGGGAAGAAAAACAAGTCTCGTAATAGTTAAAGATACTATTTCTGAATCACCGTGTGACAAACAATTCTCTCTCTCTCTCTCTCTCTCTCTCTCTCTCTCTCTCTCTCTCTC
The DNA here is from genome assembly GCA_037367245.1 of Phrynocephalus guinanensis. Lineage (NCBI taxonomy): Eukaryota > Metazoa > Chordata > Lepidosauria > Squamata > Agamidae > Phrynocephalus > Phrynocephalus guinanensis. The sequence goes on along the minus strand of CM074751.1, from coordinate 12,909,951 downwards.
TCTCTCTCTCTCTCTCAATCTCTCTCTCTCTCTCTCTCTCTCTCTCAGGCCTGTGAGCAACTTTCTGGGAAAGGGGAACCCTTTTTTGCATTCCTGAGGAAGTTCCCAGCCTCTGAGTGAATGTCTCAGACTGCTGGTAATCCCACTGAAATGAGATACGCTGCAGGCCATGTGCACGGGTGGAGGTTATGCATGGCAGAATTGAGAATTTCTCTTCAGCCTTCCTGCCATAGCAGCTACAGATGGGATGGGAGCACAAGGAACCTCCCACGCCTATGTAACTCTTAGTTTTAAAGAATATGTTATGATTTTTTGAAAAATCATTCTGACGGGATATTGTTCCATTTTTTATCCTGTCCCTTATCAATCCTTTATAGGAAGGGAAATATTTGTTGGTGTCGTCCTTTTCTTTTTGCATATACTTCCAAAGTGCAGTATCAGAATGCATCACTAGAGGGAGCAAGAGAGTTTACCCCTGTTTTTTGCTACTAGGGATGGGCACAAAATGGGAAAAGAATGTTTCATCTTATTTCGTTTTGTGCTCACACCCATTTCATTTCTTGTGAACTTTATTTTAAAAATTTGTACAAAGCAAAATGAAATGAAACAAAATGGCTCTCCTGAGTCCTAGAGGCACAAGATTTGGTGCCCGGGACTCCGTGAGCCATTTTTAAAGGGCTCCTGCTGAGCTGTCAATTGCTGGAGCCCTTTAAACCTGGCCCAGTCAGTATCAGGGGGTCGCCCTGGTATCGACTGGGCCAGGTTTAAAGGGCTCCAACCATTGACAGCTCAGCAGGAGCCCGAAAATGATGGAACAAAATGGTTCATTTCAATGGAAAAATGACCATTTCGTTTCCTCTATAACGAAATGCTGCTTCCTTGTTTCATTTCATTTCGTTTCATTACATAACAAAACGATGACGAAACAGCATTTCATTTTTCAAGGAGCTGCTGGGGCTCCAAAGGCGGCAGCAGTGTGGTCCGCCACCACCCAGCGCAGCTGCTGCCAGGGCTCTGGAGGTGGCTGTGAGACCTTCCACTGCCCTGCACCATGCAGTGCGGCTGCTGCTGGGACTTTGGAGGTGGCAGAAAGGCCTACTGCTTGCTGGTGAGGCCTCTCAGGCCGCTGCCACCACTGCTGGGCCTCCGGAGGTGGTGGCGATGCAGTCCACCACCACCTGGTGTGACCACTGCCTGGTTTCTGGTGGTGGTGGTGGCGCAGTCTACCGCCACTCGGCGTGGCTGCTGCTGGGCCTCCAGAGGCAGCATCAAGGCCTCCCGCTGCCTGGCAAAGCCACTGCTTGGAATCTGGTTAGCTTTGGCCCAGGTGGCCTTTTGGTTTTCATCCTATCCTCTAGGGAATTAGCAACCCCTCCCAATTTGTGAGGCCTCCCGCCACCCAGCAAGGCCTCCTGCCACCCGGTGCAGCTGATGCCAGGGCCTTCCGGGCTGCTGCCACCACTGCTGGTCCTCCAGAGGCAGAGTGGTGCAGTCCACCTCTGCCCAGAGTGGTGCAGTCCACCTCTGCCCAGAGCAGCTGCTGCTGGGCATACAGAGGCAGCAGTGGCACAGTTGAGACCAATGATGCTGGGATTGCCACTTCTGGGGTCACCACTGCCAAAGCCACCCCCGGGATTGCCACCACCACCACTATCCAGTTAAAACAAACTAGTTTGTTTGGGTTCAGTAAATACAAATTTTTGTTTGAAAAAATTCATATGAAACAAAATGAAATAAACTGGGGTTTTCACCAGTAAGTTTCAAGTAAGAACAAACCAAACCATTGGATTTCTCTTTTGTGACCACCTCTAATCCTGTTCAATTTCCAGCCAGGTGTTTCCTATCCTATATCTGTGCAATTCATTCTTTTTACCCAGATGCACCACCCTACATTTGCCTCTGCTGAACACCATTGTGTTAGCTTTGGCCCAGGACTCTAATCTCTCATGGTCTTTTTAGTTTTCATCCTATCCTCTAGGGAATTAGCAACCCCTCCCAATTTGGTACAATCTGCAAATTTGATTAGCCTACTCTCAATTCCTTCCTCTAAGTCATTAATAAAGATATTGAATAGCACTGGACCCAAAAGAGAACCTTGGGGCACCCCACTGGTCACGTCTCTCCAAGCTGAAGAGAAGCCCTTTGGGTACGAGTAGTCAACAAATTACAAATCCATCTAACAGTGGCACTATCTATCCCCCATTCTACTAACTTATTTGCAAGTATACCATGGGGAACCTTATTGAAAGCCTTACTGAAATCTAAATAAGTAATATCCACAGCGTTCCCCTTGTCCACTGGGCCTGTACTTCTATCAAAGAAAGAGATCAAATTGGTCTGGCATGACTTGTTTTTAAGAAACCAATGCTGATTCCTCATAATGACATTGACAGCATTGCTAGTTAAATAATTACAGACTGTCTGCTTAAAAATTTGTTCTAGGGTCTTGCCAGGGATTGAAGTCAAGCTGACTGGGTGGTAATTATTTGAGTGCTCTTCCCCCCCTTTTGAAGATAGGGACAACATTCACCCTCCTCCAATCTATAGGGACTTCTGTTCTCCAGGAATTCTCAAAGATTATTGCCAGTGGTTCTGAAATTACTTCTGCCAATTCATTTAATATTCTTGGGTGTTATTCGTGTGGCTCAGGAGACTTAAACTCATGTTTCTAGGTATTCCTGTACTACCTCTCTACCTATTATATGTTGCAATTCCCATAATCTCTCTCTCCCCCCCCCTCTCTTGACTGTAATTGTGCTTTGGAATAATAAGAATCAAAGTGTGGCCATAATATGAATTACAGTCTACTTGATGGATATGGAACTGCAACTATTGGCCTATAAAAAGTAACTTCCATGGGCCTTCTACTATGGCATGCAGGTTCTCCTCATGCTTTTCATGGTTCGCCACTAGTTGGTTTCCAGGTTTAGGCAACTCAGATGTTCTTGGACTATAACTCCCAGGAATCCTGGCCAACACAGTTAGTGGGGAAGGCTTCTGGGAAACACCTGGAGACCCAAGGTTGAGAACCACTGACTAGGAAAGTCTCTGTCAAGATACAGGCCTCGGTGTGGATAGAGATCCTTTGTTCAGATTGCACAGCAGAAGGAAAGATTTAGACATAACGGTTTCGGTCCCCATGTCTGCTCCTGCTTAAACACAACTTAACTACCACCAGTTTGCATAAGTTAATCATACCAGCTGTGTCAAGCTGCTGTCACAAAAACAACAATGACCATTGTGGCCCCTTAGGGATGAACGTGCTTTATTTTGCCTCTGGTTTGGTGGAGTTCAGGCCATTTCGCTAGAAATCTGAGACATTTTTAATGACTTAGGTAATCACGTGAAGAATCTCTCCGAGACCCGACTTCTATCATTACATTAGAGAGGGGGAAAGAGAAATATCAGCTGGATTTGAAACAGGGGTTAGTGGTGCATCATGAAGTGGTGCATCTTTCCAGCTGAAATTAGTAGCCCTTAAAACGAGAGTTGAAGTCAACATTTCTCTCAAAGATGGAGGTCAGCAACGTTGTCCTCTGCTGCCCTCTGATGCTCAAAGCTTGCAACAGCACCTGATTATTTTGCTATTCTTTCTCATGCTGACTCCAAGCATCCATTTCTATGTTTCTGGAGCCCTTTAGGAAGCTTTTTCTATGGAAGGCCCTATATCCCACATAGAAGTACTTCCTGACATTTCCATTGTTTTCAAGATGGTGAATTATAGAACTATGTGTAAGCAACTGATGGCTGTGCATGCATCCTCTTGGACAGATCTTAAAAGAGTTGGGGAGATTGACCTGCAACTGTCACATGCCATCAAATATGCAGCTGGGTTTTTTAGGTGTGTGTGAGTCCGGGTCTTGTCTAGTGAAGTCCTAACTGAACAGAACATGAAGGGCCTTCCTGGATGAATTCTGAACTAGTTCTGCTGCCGATCTTTGCTGCCTGCAATCCTAGAGTCCTCAATCATTATTACTATTATTTCTTAAACTTATGGGTAGCATAGAGAGGGCAAAATAGTGTGTGTCCCACCTTTCCTGGGCCACATGTGATATAAAAGATTTCAAGGCAAAGCCCTATCTCAGAAGTTCCATCACTGTCCTGTTTTATTGTGTTGGTTTTCCAACATGGGCCTAGAGCAGGGGTGTCCAAACTTTGGCCCTCCAGATGTTTTGGAGCACAACTCCCAGAATTCCAAGCCTAGATTGCCAATGAGAAATGACTGTTGGAGTTGTCAAAATGAAAGTTTGGACACCACTGGCCTAGAGAGTCTTATATGACCAAACTATTCTAATTTCAACTGTAGACGGAAATGTGTTTTATTCTTGGTCTCTCTCTCTCTCTCTCTCTCTCTCTCTCTCTCTCTCTCTCTCTCTCTCTCTCTCTCTCTCTTTGTGTGTGTGTGTTCTGTCAAGTCACTTAGGACTTGTGGATTTTCCAGGCAATGATTTCCCTGTCACTTCTTCTGAGGTGCCCTGGGATAGTGCAACTTGCCCAAGGTCACATAGGTTGGCTCTACTTGTGGGAGACACCATGAGGTATAGAGATGGTCATGAATCACCAGTTTGGCCAATGTCCAGACAGATGTTCCACTGTTCAGCATTCCACCATCTCTGGCAGGTGGCCACTCAGAGGCAGTGCCTAGAGGAGGCAGGGCAGGGAAGCCAGGATGCTGCTTCTGAGTGGGCACCTGACAGAGGAGGTTGGGTGATGAACTGTGAAGCACCTGTTTAGCCATTGGTGGTTCACGAACATCTCTAGTGGAGAGCTGAATGCCCAACCCACTGAACAATCAATCCAGCTAGACATATATAAAATGAACATCACAGCAGAGATGTTCCAGCAAGAATATGGAGGTAACATGATGGCAGGCAACATGGTGGCGGTGCCAACCCAAGACTCAATAGACAGGACTTCAAATCACTGGCTGGCCATGGAAACTCACTGGCCATGGAAACCACCCAACAGAGGTGGGGGGTCTCAGGCACAGTCTATCTGGTACTTAGCAGGCAGTGATTTCAACAATCCACAGATAAGTCAAAAATACCTCACACATGCACCACCAAGGCCATACCTAATGACCCATACTTAACGGGTGTTGGGAAAGTTAAAGGTAGGACTTTCATACATCCTAGGCCATTGTCCATCTAATGAGCCTTTTGTCCATCTAAGAAACCTATGCAGGCCATTGTTCATCTTAAGAGCCTATATCAGACCAGGGTGACATGAGGTCAAAGTGAACTATAAAATGGAGGACTCGCAACTAGCTTTCCTCAGACTGACAAAGCTGTTTGGATGAGTAGCAAAACATTTTAGTCTCTCAAAAAAAGAAGTCCAGTTGCCATGACTCAACTTCCCGAAAAATTCACCTGGAGGACTGAGAATCTTCAGACTCTGGGAAGCAGGGGATACATTTCTTGATTATCTGACATGCTTCAAAAATCTAACTAGGATTGCTGTGAGTCCAGAATGACTTGATGGCACCTCCCAGCATCTATGCAGGTGAGGGTAATCCAGTTCTTACTGCTCCCTTCCATTGAATTGAATGGGACAAAGGAAACACCTAAAAAATGGAAGTTGAGCCTGCTGTTGAAAGGTGAGCCCATAGTGATTTCTTGGAGTCCAGGAACACAGCAAGACTCAGCGTTGGGAACCGCATTTTAAGAACATATTAAATTATCTTTCAATTGTAGGTGCCTCAGACCCTGGCCCATATCCCCCCCAATACTTGTTAGGAAGTACTGAGGTAATAAATGTGACCATGCTAGGCTCCCCAAACCCCATACATCAGTCTCTATAGAATTTCATGAATCTACAGTCCTGGTAAAAATTTGAAAGGAACGTTGGAATGCATAGACTCAGAGAAATGATATTACGATACATGATAAATGCATTAGGGAACTCAAAAGTCCACCAGTTGCTAATTCTATTGGTTATTATTGATGGGTAGAGATGGGCACGACTTAGCGGTATTCCCGTTTCCGTTTCCGTTACTCGGTTCCGTTACTCTACGGAAACGGTAACGGGAATTACTCCGCCAGACTTCGAGCTCGAACCGACGAATGAACAATTTTGGTCTGATTTGTCGTGCTCGTTCCTTGCATCGCGCGATTGCGCGATGCCACGCGGCACAGAAAAAAAGTTTTTAAAAGTTAAAAAAACCCGGTTCCCGGCCAAAAAGCAGGCGGAAAAATGCCTGCCGTGCCTCAGGGCACCTACCAGAGGGGTTGTTTCTGGAGGTCCCCGGCCTCCCCCCTCATCCCCCGTCCTGGGCTGCTCTGGTGGGACTCGCCGCAGGCTCGCAGCCAGCAAAAAGCCCAGTCTCGCCGCCGCCCGCCCGCAATTAAAGCGCAAGCAAGCGGCACGGACGGCACAGGAAAAAACTTTTAAACTCTCCCCCCACCCATTCCCGGGCCAAAAAAGCAGGCGGAAAAATGCCTGCTTGACTAAGGGCGCAGGGCACCTACCGGAGGGGTGGTTTCTGGAGGGGGGGTCCCGCCTCCCCCCCGTCCTGGGCAGCCGGACTCGAGTTGCCATTTCGCCATGCCATGCGGTGCGGGCGGGGGATCCAAAATGGGGCGGCAAACGCAATATTGTTTTTGAAATCGTGGTCCAAAAACACACAAGCACAACAGAAACACGCGAAAATTTATAAACTGCCAGATTTTTCACAGTAGCAGTGGGTTTTTTCTTGCAAGAAAATGTCTCTCCTCTCCTCCTCTGTCCTCCATTGATTTTATTTTATTTTATTTTATTTACACCTGCGCAATGATGGGCTGGCCGAGTGGCCAGCCATGTGGGAGTGGACAACCATGCAAATTTTTGGAGCCATCCCACCAGTCACATGGCCACTTGGCCATGGAGACTTCTGGGATGTGCCAAAAAGCCCCCTAAAACCTGCCCTAGCCCTAACCCTAACCCTTGACTCCGTACCCATACGTCACAGACTGTCTTCTTAGTGGGTCAGAGAGGCACCCAGAGGTGCAACCCACTAGCCCACCGTAACCTTACCCGTCACTAGCCTAACCCTAGCCGTTGCACTAAGCCACCTTAAAGCCAGATCTACTTGCTTGCATTGCACTACACGCAGCAAGTACAATTCCCTTCTGTGTGAGACATGGTGGTGCGGGAGCCTTGTGCAGGGAAGGCATGACGCTATCACTCTCACACTGGTCTCACTGTCTGCACATTATGTTATGCAATATCCATATGGCTATTGCATAGCATTTTGCAGCAGCAGCAGGTGAGGAGGGGAGACCCCCATGTAGAGGGGTCTCTTGGAGCCTGCTTCCCCTTCCTAGTGGGTGAGGATAGGAGGCACCCACGGGTGCCTCCAGGAGCCCACTTTCCCTTTATAGCGGGCCAGAGGAGGCACCCACCCCACAGAGGTGCCTCCAGGAGCCCGCTCCCCCCCCCAAAACCAGTACTAACGACAACGAAAAAATGAAAAAACGAACCGACTAATTTTTGCGAATTTTTGCGAAAACCGGAAACGAGCCGAAACGGGACCGGCCCGACTAACGACAACTCGAAAAAAGAAATTTTCAAGTCGTGCCCATCTCTATTGATGGGAATAGATAGGAGTAAATATTCCTTTCCTTTTGAATGTGCAATCTATGAAAAGTAGGAGGGGAAAAAAGAAACAAGGTGATCAATCTTGATGTGTTATATAAACAAAACAAATAATTTGTTTCAGGTTACAAAGACCCAGGCTCTTAACAGGGGTGCATTTGTGATTTTATATAACAAACACAGTGCTCCCGACACCAAATTACACCTCAATCAATGTTAAAAGGCAAGTGACATTTTCCTTTTGATTTATGGATTAACCTTTACATCTAATACAGTCTTAACATTTATTTTCTTTTCATCAGTTCCCGGTGTTGCAGCCACCCCAGAGTTCATTGTAAGGAGTGGAGTAAATTAATAGCTTCCCTCCACCCCCACCCCCCACCCACTCTGCTGCTACCATTGCCAGCACAATGGCGAAAGACCTAATGAAAAGTCTCTGTTACACCCTTGATGGATACTCGTCTTTGGGCAAATGAACGGGGACCCTTAAAGAACAAATATCATTGAGTTCCTGAGGACCTGACTTGAAAAGGGGGGTGTTATATACACGGTCGTGCTTGATTTCTTTGTGCCCATATAGGTTGCTCTTCTGTATGACATCATAGAGGAGGTGGCTTTTTGCATCATTTTCCAAAACTGGAGAACACCCATCAAAAGGGGAAGGAAGGCATAGAAGCTATGTGACCCAGAAGAGCCTCCCCAATCCATATTGTGAACATGCCTTTGGTTTAATTGTTTCCTGTCAACTTCATTCCGATGTACGGCAACCATTTTCATAAAAGGTTCAGACGTGGTTCACTGTTCATTTCTATGGGGTTCTCTGGGACTGTGCAGCTTGCCCAAGACCACACAGTGGGGGAATCAAATTCTGTAGCTAGATCCCCTCATTCTGTAACTAGATCCCCAAGTCATTGAGTTATCTAGCCAGATATGCCTTTATTAGACCAACCCCAAGCAGCACAAGCCCCCCCCCAACACCCCCCCCAACACCAGACCTGAGACTTAGGGAACAGAAAGGACCCTGAGAGCATCACAGATGAGGACCTAAGGTGTGCAAGAATTGGAACAGAGAGAACTAGTTCTGGATGATGGTGATGGTAGAGGGGGGAGAGCCGATGTTGGGAGAGGCCAAGAAGAAGGAGGAGGAGGAGGAGGAGGAGGAGGAGGAGGAGGAGGAGGAGGAGGAGGAGGAGGAAGAAGAGAAGAAGAAGAAGAAGAAGAAGAAGAAGAAGAAGAAGAAGAAGAAGAAGAAGAAGAAGAAGAAGAAGAAGAAGAAGAAACTCATTATACAAGACAATAACGGTGACAAAACAACAGATTCCTGGCAAAAGGCAAAACAACTCATCAAACAAGCAACGAACACATCTCTAGTCTATATAGTCTTGGGCAAGTCCCAGGATGCCCCCATGACTGGTATACCACTGTGTACTTTGTACCTATAGAAGCTTCAAAGGGGCTACCATAAGTCAGAGTTAACTTGACAGCAAGTTATTATTATTTGAAACTGGCTGGATAGCTCAGCAGATACAGAGGTTGGGAGTTCAATTCCCCACTGTGGCTCTTACAAGGAGAGTCAGCCCGTGTGTTACCTTGAGCAAGCTTCACAGTCCCAGGGTGCATCCCAGAAGAAGGGAATGATAAATCTCTTCTCACTGTTCTCCACCTGGGGAACCATGAAAAGTGTCACCGCAACGTTTGAAGGCACGTAATTTTATTATCGTTGTTAATTATTTTTTAATTGGCATGGGCCCAAATGCATGCTGGCGTTTGAAAATGATATGTTAGACTCAACACATTACCTCCGAATTAACTGGAAGGATGCATCTTACCCGTTTTAAAATGGCATTTTGAAAACCATTTCCAATGCCAAAGAAAAAGACGTTATTTTTCAAACAGTTGACATGCAGGTTAACAAAACTGGAGAAAAAGCTGTGCACTTCAAAAGCAGGTGCACAAACAATGCCCTTAATCTCAGGAATTTTTATCATATCTACTGTCCATATCTACTGTGGACCTGTAACACTCAGCTCATAGTGGACAGTCAGAGAAATGTCTCACATCCCTTCTATGGGAGCTGTTCTGCAGATCTGTCACTGAAAAGGATTCCAGGCATTGAATCAATGGGAATGTGGGGTAAGCCAAAAATGACTTCAAACCCCATTGATCCAGAGAGCTTACTCCAGTTGGAACTTAGACCTGGATTTGTGCTAGAAGACTGGCCCAGGGATGACGAGTGAGAATTAAATTCAGTTTATTGCCTGGCAGAAAGAATTTGAGGCTGGAGAACAAATACATGGATTTTGGGAAAACAGGGGGGTCTCACTTGGGAATGCCCTCCCAAATGAGACCCGCCTGGCGCCTCCATTGATGACATTCCGGCACCAGGTAAAAACATTCCTGTTCCAGAAGTTTTTTTAACTGATTTATTGTGGGTCCTGATGGTGATTTTAGTGTAGTATTTTAATATATTGTATTTATTGTATTTAAATGTTTTTATTGTTTTAATTTTATTGCAATTTTGATGTTTTAATTGTCTGAATTGTTTATTTTGATTGTGAGCCACCCAGAGACCTTGGGTAGTGGGCGACATACAAGGATATAAATAAATATAAAGACAGAAAGAAAGAACTTTACTATAAGTTTAAGGGAGACTCAGACACCTGAGGCCAAGCTTGATGTTGGGTTACGAGAAAAAGAAACTTTTCTAACATCTGAAAAATGTAAGGCTGCAGACAAAAAGTGTTCGTCTCAAGGGAGATTCAGCAAAACCAGGTTTTGGGCCACATGGGAAAAGGTGGGTGTTCACCAATGGGCTCTGTTAGTTTGGCATATAACACGGGGCATTCATTAGGTACACAATCTTGTTAATTTCAGCAAAGAACAAAAGCGGGCTGATCGGTCAAGTTGAAACCATGTTCCTCTCCCCCCCCCCCCCCGGTGCGTGCACAACCTATTTCTTTGATGTCGCAGAAACACGACCCACCTTTGTTTACTATTAATCTCATACCACAGGTTCCCGTTCAGTGAGTTCGCAGTTTATTCTAATTCCGTTCTTTCTTTCCTGAAGTCGCCTAAAGCTTCTAGGCAAAATAATTGCATGGAGAAGAGAAGGGGTGGGTGGGTGCTTGTGGTTATGGAGGATGCACATGAGTTGCTAATTTATAAGCCACAGTATCGCCACTCAGCAGACATTTCATTTGGTTCAAAGGAAATGGTCGCTTAGAACAACAAAGCAAACCATGTTTCTGTAATTTACACGAACTTCATTTGGTATTTCGGGGGGAATGTAAAAATATGTTCATTTTGCAAATATTTGCCTTTGTTTAATTTTAACTGTAGCGAAACACAGCTGTAGGTAATATACTATGGTTTCTCTCTTTTAATTCCCCCCTCTCTTTGGGGGGTTGGGGAAAGGCAAGTGTGTCTTAATAGATGGTTGGATTTATTGCTTGAGATGAAGTTACAATTGTGAATGGAAAGCTGAATTGGTTTTGGGACAAAGACAAACTTTCTGTCTCTAGTAAAAAGTTTGGTTCGAAAAGAAGACACTTGAGGTCCGTGTAAGCAGGTTAGGCCCTATCTGGATGCAGACAGATGCAATCCTCTTAGGGTTCAGTCACCCTGGCAATAGGAACCGCTGTTGAATCAAATTTTGCTTAAATAAAATTGATTTTAAAAATCCTAGCTACATGATGCACATAGAAGCACAGAAAAACTACAGCAATTTTAGATTTTTTTTTAAAAAAAAAAAAACTGAGATATTTTACTGGGCCAGCAGAAGGTCATTTATATTATCATTGATATAAAATAAATGTACCATATTTTCCTATCTATCAGATACCCCCATGAATAAGACAACCTCCCACTTTTCCAACACAAAATTACAGTTTCACAACTGCATGGTTTTCGCCTCAGCTTACTTCCATGTATAAGACAACCCTCAATTTTAGTCTAACAAATTAAGACAAAAATATAGTCTTATACATGGAAAAATACTGTAGTTTCATTGGTTTGGCATATGTTGGTATGAATGCCTCTGTTGGTATAAATTGCATCTGTTTCCATTTGTGGAGTGCATCCCGTAGCTAACTCATTGCTTCTTCTGTCGTCTTGTTGTGAATTGTTTTAGTTTCCCCCCAAGTGAAATAGCGATAGTCTGACATGACAAAGTATGAGCCATCTGAGAGAGAAAGGGGAAAGTCCTCCCTCCTTCCCAAAGTGAAACTGGAGAGAGAAATGTTCAACATGGGGACCATCTTTATGTCTTTGCTGATCCATCTATGAACCTCCCACTTGGAGAAAAATTTTAAAAATAAAATAAAAACAAACCTATAGCAAAAACGTCAAGCGGCTGTGGGAAGCAATAAGCATGAGGGCAGGCAGGCATCATATCAAGATGGAATGGCAACAACTCTGTATAGATTACAACATTCAAAACTCAGAGACAAAGGGCGTTTATACACGACCCCTAAACTCCAGGGGCAAATGGCTCCCAGCTCCAGAGCTTAAAAATGTTTACCCACCAGCTCCGGAGTTAACAGGAAATTAAGTGCAACCCAGCCCACCTTAGCGCACAGCTTTCAGGTACCTGCTCTTTGGAGGTGAAAATTATTTGATCCGGTGTAAGGATAGTGAGTGCGGGGCTCTCCTTGCTTCTGTTTGTTGTTTTTTGGCTCCCGCCCCTTGAAGAGCTACTTTTACAGAGACGAGAGGCAGAATGAGGTCAGCGGCATGCTTTTCTTTCTCTTTTTCTCCCTCCCCTCACGCAGCCAGCAGCCAGGAAGTGCGGAGGGGGGTGGGGACACAGGAAAAGTGACGAACCCCTAAGATCTCTTGTCCGAATTTTAGTGGCCAGCGGATCTTAGGGGTCGTGTAAAAAGGCCCAAAGGCGGCAGCTGGGCACAGTCTTTCTCACCTGGCATCCCATGGTGTGGGAGGGTAAGGTCATCTGAAGTACGGTGGCATTCATCATGGCAGTGTATGCAGCTGTAACCTCAAGGAGAGGCCAACAATTTCAGGCAACTGCCTAGACCCCGGTCTGCAGCAGCAGCAACAAAAATGCAAGTACAGTGGAACCTTGTATAACAGTTTGTATAACATAAAATCTGTACAACATAAAAAATTCCGGAGATAGGGAACATTTGTTTAACATAATCGCCTATGGGGAGAATCCGTACAACATAAAAATGGGATGACTCCATTTTCAATGCATTCCTATGGGAATATGTATAAAGGAAAATTTGCTTAACATAATTTCATTTGGAACGAATTAATTCCTTTATACAAGGTACCACTGTATCATTAAACTTCGGTGGGGAGAGACTTACCACAGAGGTTGCTAACAAATGTATTCTCAAAGGCTTTCACAGCTGGGATATGGTAGTTATTGTAAGGTTTTTTTGGGCTGTTTGGACGTGTTCTGGAAGTTTTTCTTGCTAAACATGGCCAAACAGCCTAAGGAACTCACAACAACTACTGTTGCTAACAAATGCTAATTTTTTTCTCTTAGCTGCCAAAAACATGGCTTTGGTGATTGCAATGAGATATTTTGCCTCTGCTTCAAAGCGTAAAGACCATCACCTTTGTCCATAGCACCTACATTGGCAACTAGAGATGGGCACGACTCAAGAAAATGCTTTTTCGTTTTTCGTTTGGTCGTTTAGGGGTCCGTTTCGGTTCGTTTTCATTTTTCGGTGGGTTTTTGCAAATTTTTTCATTTCGTTTTCATTGCGTAACAAAATGAAAAATGAAAACGAAAATGAAAAATTGCTGTCTCGTTAGCATTCTTTTCAGTTGAATGCATTTGCTGCAACAAAAACGAAAACCACGGCAAAATTGGTCATTTTCGTTTTCGTTTTGTTTTGAAAAAAATTTTCGTTTCATTTTCGTTGCGTAATGAAATGAAAAAAATGAAAACGAAAATGAAAAATCGCTCGTTTCGTGCCCATCTCTATTGGCAACCATCACTTGCTTTGGACCAAAACATGGCATATTTCATGGGAAACCCCAAGCTTTCTGCAATCCCACCCCCCTGTATTTTATGGAAAACACAATGGCCGTTACCATTCTTGTCCAATATGCCATGCGTTGTTAGTCTGGTGCAAGAAAAAAAGTCCTACAATTAAAACTTTTTTTAAAAAAATAGATACAACATTGTCAGGGGCTTAAACTCTGGGAAGGAAAAATTTTTTAAGAAAAATTGTTTGCTCCTTTTGTAATGAAACTTTGAAAAATTAGCCAAGCTCTCTATGTCTAGTCTCCATGGTTCCTGGTGAAATTGCACCTCTAGTCATCAGCCATATTCACATCAGTCTTTGGTGGTACGGACTGGGAAGATGGGCAGTGCATGTTCTAGTCGCCCATTTCAGGTTATGGTGCTGATTTCCAAACGTTTTCATCTCATGGCTCCCTTGACTTCCTGGCCACTGGCATTGGCTCTCCCAATATGATACTTTGGGTAAAAAGGAGAGGAAGTGGAGGGAGAGGGAAGCACAGCCTATAAAATTATTTTGCAGATGCTGGAGAGGTACTTCTGAGGAATCCATGGCACTCCTGGCCGGGTTTGGTGGCTCTCCTGGACACTGCACTTCACAGTGTTTGGAAGTCAATGGGTTTCATGGTGTTTTATGGTCCAAGAATTTTGAGCATCCCATCCCTATTTGCAAGTCTGAATAGCTGCAGGAGAAAGTGGACTCTAGCTGATTTCCCCCATACCTATAGCTCTGTCAGATACATCTCTGATTTGCATAAGGAAAATTACGAAAACACATGCAAAGAGCTCCATTTGTTCATGAGAGTTGACATTGCAGCCATCTTCAGTCTATGGCAAGGAAATAAAATACACTAAATGCAGATGTGTCCCTGAGAGGCTTCTGTCTCACCAACCTTTTGCTTCCCAAAAGGCATCTGTGTTCCTTTCTATTGGCAGCATTTGCTGTATGAGTGGGATTAATCATCCCTGCTCCCACCAAAAATACTAGGGACACCCCCCATCTGCCTAATGTATTGTAGTCTGATGACTTCCAAAAACCTTTATGTAGCAACTCATACATAGCTCGTAGTAGTGAGGAAAGGGACAGACTACATGGCTCCATAATATCATTCCAGACATGGTTTTAATGCATAACAGAGTTGTGTGATGCCCTTTCTAGAAAGCTGGACTTTGACAGATCTTTCCTCAGAAAACGGTGGTGTCTATGGGCCTTTTTACACGACCCCTAACATCTGCTGGCCACTTAAATTCGGACCAGAGATCTTAGGGGTTCGTCACTCTTCGGGAGTTCCCACCCCCCTCCGCACTTCCTGGTTGCTGGCTGCGTGAGGGGAGGGAGAAAAAGAGAAAGAAAAGCATGCCGCTCACCTCTGTTCTGGCTCTCGTCTCTGTAAAAGTAGCTCTTCAAGGGGCAGGAGCCAAAAAACAACAAACAGAAGCAAGGAGAGCCCCGCACTCACTATCCTTACACCGGATCAAATAATATTCACCTCCAAAAAGCAGGTACCTGAAAGCTGCGCTGGGACGCGCTAAAGTGGGCGGGGTCGCACTTAATTTCCTGTTAACTCCGGAGCTGGTGGGTAAACATTTTTAAGCTCCGGAGCTGGGAGCCATTTGCCCCAGAGTTTAGGGGTCGTGTATAAACGCCCTATATGACAGCAATTATGTGTCTCCGAACCAGCAAAGCTACTGGGCTGTGTACAAGGAAGTTTCTAGCGTTGTTCAGATCCCCTTTATATGTACCTTATTTAATGAGGCATGAAGGGAACTTGAAATTTTAGGTTAGGAATACCTGGGTTGTATTATTAGGGTTACAATTAGTCTCCCAAAGTGAATTGGGAGACTAATTGTAACCCTGTTAAACTGTGTAAGTTGCTGGTGGGTGCCTAAGATGTTAAACTAATTAATAGGACTTGTGTTCCTTTCTATTGTCAGCATTTGCTGTATGAGGGGGTTTAATCATCTCTGCTTCCCCCAAAAAACTAGGGACACCCCCCATCTGCCTAATGTACTGTAGTCTGATGACTTCCAAACACCGCCCCATGGTTCCCAGTCCTCAAAATGAATGGCATTTAATATAGGACAACATAAGAGGGGTGAGGGCTAGATGTGACCTTATTCAAATGTCGCTGCCATTACAAAGTCATTCCCGGTGCAATTATAATTAATTCCTTTATGCCTCCCTTGCAAATCCGTTTTTGATCAATCACTGATATTAACATTAATATTACATTGGCCCTCAGCAAATGCCTCCCACTCAAACGTTTACGGATCACTGGGTTTCCATTAAGAAAGTTGCGAGGCACTGCCATGTGTTCGGGCTCCGGCAAATGTACGCAGATTACCTCTTCCCAAGAGAAGAAGGAAGGAGAGGAAATGTCTGTATTTCCTCTGGATCCAAGGCTGGGGCTTTTCCTTCAGGGTCTGGTCCACTGTAAACATTTGTAAAAGGGTGCAGTTCTCAGACAAAGCGGTCTGGGACACTTCATCCCAGAACCCAGGATAATTCATCAAAGCAGAAATGTGGGGAAACCCTAACCCTACTGCACTTAGGTTTTGAATCGCCTTTTGCTTAAAGTCAAATCGCCTTAAAAGTCACCTACCACATTTCCAATCAGTTTTTCTGTGGAGCCCACTTGGCCACGCCCCTTTTCAGCCACTGTGTCAGTTTTTCTTGCGATGGCCACCAGGGATGGTGTTTTTTAAAACCGATTTCTACACTGCTTTTTTAAGCGATTTGGCTGAAACTGCGGACACCATGCACCTTTTTTTTCCCCAGGTTTCCCCCTCTGTATGCCTTATCCTGCCGTTGGAAAAGTGGAAAATTAGCTACATTACTTAGAATGGAAGAACAACAGCATGACGTTACCCTAAAAAAATAATAATTCTGAAATAGAAGCAGATGATGGGGAAATGACGGACAAAATCGGAAGAAAAAGCGGTTTAGCAAAGTGCGGACGGGGAAACCGGTTGATGAGAAAACGGCAAATGCAGAATGGTCACTTCAGTGACCACGTGAGCAGGGGAGGGCAGAAGGTGATTCAAAACAAAAAGTGGTTGCTGTTTGAAGTGCGGTAGCGACCATAAAGGCAGAAGGATGAAAGAATTGCTTTGCCCAACTCCCAGTGAAAGGTTTCAACACCGCTGAAGGAGGTGGTGTTTCCAAACTCTGCTAAACATCAAAATGAGGCATTGCTCTAATAAGGATTAGGCATTGTGGGCTATTGATTAAATAGCAAGAAGTGCAGAATAGAGATGGGCACGACTCAAAAAAATGGTGTTTCGTTTGTCGTTTGGTCGTTTAGGGGTCCGTTTCGGTTCGTTTTCGTTTTCGTGACGTTTTTTACAAAAAATTTCATTTTTGTTTCGTTAGGTAACGAAATGAAAAAACGAAAACAAAAACGAAAAATTGCTGTTTCGTTAGCATTCTTTTTAGTTCAATGCATCTGCTGCAACAAAAACGAAAAACACGGCAAAATTGGTCATTTCATTTTCGTTTTCATTTTGTTTTGAAAAATTTTTTCGTTTTGTTTTCGTTGCGTAATGAAACGAAAAAACGAAAACAAAAATGAAAAATCGCTCGTTTCGTGCCCATCTCTAGTGCAGAATAAAAAGGCTCCCTTCACATGATCAGGAGCCCTGCGTGGTGTAATGTGCCACACCCATCCCCCATGGTCAGGAAGAGTATGCACACTAAATGCAAGATACTTGGGGTGAGGAAAATTGTCTGCTAGGCTCAAGAGACGTATTCTGACACTTCATGGGGCACCTCTGCAAAAAGAGCAAGAGCGATGAATGCATTGTTTTGTCGAACCCATCGTTGTGCAAGGAACGTTATGAAGAAGTCATGCAACAACTATGGCCTATGAGGTGTCTAGGTCATACTGTTCTTCTGCCATTAAAGAAAAAACAAAACAAAAACAAAAACAGAAAGCCAATGAAAATATCTCAGGTTATAGGTCTCCTCAGATTGTGCTTTAATTGTTCATTTTGTTTTGCATCCTACTTCTGTGACGAATTCGCCGAAAACAGAGCTGACATCTTGGCAAGCTTGATTTTCTTTGCTCAAAAAAAAAGCCCCCCTCCCCAAGTAACTGTTAATACAAAGTAGCAGATGAGCATGGTATGTGTAGTATCAGAACCTTCTCCTGTTCCCTGTATATACCGTACACACTTACATTGCCACACATTAAAGTTTACAGGTGCTCTCATGGTAACGACACATTGGCAGGGGGTTGCATTAAAAACAGTAAGTTACAGATGGAGTTATGTAAATCTCAACATTCACATCTATATATCAGAGTGCTTCAAACACCAACACATGCAGTTGCAAACAAGTCCATGCTATTATGTTATGTCTTCGAAAGTTAGAATGGGTGCTTGTAAACCATCAAAGTTAAGAAGGTCATATATGATGGCTGACACATCTTTTTTTTTTAAAAAAACCAAATTCATTATCATGTGCTTTTGAGTCAATTCTGCCTTATGGCAACCCTTTTCAGGTTTTTCCAGGTAGAGAATGAAGGGAACTTGAAATTTTATGTTATGAATACCTGGGATGTATTATTGGGGTTACAATTAGTCTCCCAAAGTGAATTGGGAGACTAATTGTAATCCTGTTAAACTGTGTAAATAGCTGGTGCCTAAAATGTTAAAAAAAGGGGTGTGGTGGCTCAGCAGACTAAGGCATCAAAACTGTAGACCACAAAGTCAGCAGCTTGGCGGTTTGGATCCCGGGTGCCACGCAGCGGAGTGAGCTCCCGCTGATAACCTCAGCTCCTGCCAAACTAGCAGTCCAAAGGCATGTAAATGCAAGTAGATAAATAAGTACCACCATAAAAAGCGGGAAGGTAAAACAGTGTTTCCTTGAAGCCATGCTGGCCACGTGGCCATGGACTTGCACAACACTGGCTCTTCGGCTTGAATACAGAGATGAGCACTGCCCCTAGAGTCGGACACAACTAGCATGTATGTGCGGGAGGAACCTTTACCTTTTAAATTTTAAATTAATTAATAAGATTACAATGTATGTTACTATGTTATTTTAAAGTTTCTTTTGTCTTTGTCTTTTGTCATTTCCCTTTTGATTATATATATATATATAAAATATATATATATATATATATATATATATATATATATATATATATATATATATATATATAGCTATATATATATATATATATATATATATATATATATATATATATATATATATATATATATATATATATATAAAAAGGAATAGCTGGGATGAACTCACGGTTCTTGCTTTGAAGCAAGTTATGCATCCAAAGCCTATTAGATGGATTCCAGTCTTTCCTTTCAACTCTATATATGTAATGAGGTTAATGTAATTTTCAGCAAGCCTACTTATAGTTCTGATTTTTGTGACCTTCGTCTTAACATTGTGAGCTGCAAAATAATAATAATAATAATAAA